>CAUYQV010013274.1:0-21097 GCA_963574575.1 Galagoides demidoff | reverse complement strand
TTTTTTTTTTTTTTTGAGACAGAGCCTCAAGCTATCCTCCTGGGTAGAGTGCCATGGCATCTCAGCTCACAGCAACCTCCAACTCCTGGGCTCAAGCGAGTCTCCTGCCTCCGCCTCCCAAGTAGCTGGGACCACAGGCGCCCGCCACAACGCCTTGCCATTTTTTGGTTGCAGCCATCATTGTTGTTTGGCGGGCTCAGGCTGGGGATTCGAACCTGCCACCTTAGGTATACATGGCTGGTGCCTTACCCGATTGAGCCACAGGCGCCGAGCCTCTTTTTTTTTTTTTCTTTTTCTTAAAGACAGAGTTTCCATCACCAGGAATGCTAAAGTGTAAATCTTAGTCCAGGTTTAGGAAATGATGGATGCCTTGGTTCAAATGAGCAGAGAATTCCAGCCTTCTTCTGCCTGCTTATTTTTGTTTGAACCTTTAACTGTTTGGATGATGCCTACACATGGGCATGGGAAAGAGCAATGTGTTTTACTTCAAGTTAATGCTGATCTCTTCTGGACACACATTCAGGAATGTTTAACTACCTACTTAGCATCTTACATCCAAAACAGATAAAACTATCACAAAAGGCAAATAAAAAAATGATTTGGTTTTATTCTTCAGTAAAGTCTTCCTCTTTTGGTTAAAAAATAAATAAATAAAAACAGCATTTCCCTCAGTCACTCTGGGTAGAGTACCCTGGCATCATAGCCCACATCAACCTCCAACTCTTGGGCTTCGGCTCGGCGCCTGTGGCTCAAGTAGCCAAGGCACCAGCCACATAGACCTGAGCTGGCAGGTTCAAATCCAGCCTGGACCCACCAAACAACAATGACGGCTGCAACCAAACAATAGCCAGGTGTTGTGGCAGGCGCCTATAGTCCCAGCTACTTGGGAGGCAGAAGCAGGAGAATCACTTGAGCCCAGGAGTTGGAGGTTGCAAGCTGTGACACCATGGCACTCTACCCACAGTGACAGCTTGAGGCTCTGTCTCAAAAAAACAAAACAAAACAAAACAAAAAACTCCTGGGCTTGAACAATCCTCTTGCTTCAGCCTCCCCAATAGCTGGAACTACAGGTTCCTGACACCATGCCTGTCTAGTTTTTCTTTTCTTTTTTTTTTTTTTAGACACAGAGTCTCATTTTGTCTCACTCAGTAAAGTGCTGTGGCATCACAGCAACCTCTAGTTCTTGAGCTTAGGTGATTCTCTTGCCTCAGCCTCCGAAGTAGCTGGGACTACAGGCACCTGCCAAAACATCCACCTATTTTTTGTTACACTTTGGCTGGGGCCGAGTTCAAACCCGCCACCCTGGGTATATGGGGCCGGCACCCTACTCACTGAGAGGCGCCATCCTTGTTTTTCTATTTTTATTACAGACCAGTCTTTTTTTTTTTTTTTTTTTTTTGAGACGGAGACTCAAGCTATCCCCCTGGGTAGAGTGCCATGGCATCACAGCTCATAGCAACCTCCAACTCCTGGGCTCAAGCGAGTCTCCTGCCTCTGCCTCCCAAGTAGCTGGGACTACAGGCGCTCACCATAACACCCAGCTATTTTTTGGTTGCAGCCATCATTGTTGTTTGGCGGGCTCAGGCGGGATTCGAACCCACCACCTTAGGTGTATGTGGCTAGCGCCTTAGCCAATTGAGCCACAGGTGTCGAGCCCAGACCAGTCTTGAACTTCTGAGCTCAAGCAATCCCCCAGCCTCTGCCACCCACAGTGCTAGGATTATAGGCATGAACCACTGTACCCTGCCCTCAAACTATACTTTTTTTTTTTTTTTTGAGGCAGAGCCTCAAGCTGTCCCCCTGGGTAGAGTGCCTTGGCATCACAGCTCATAGCAACCTCCAACTCCTGGGCTCAAGTGAGTCTCCTGTCTCAGCCTCCCAAGTAGCTGAGACCACAGGCGCCCGCCACAGCACCCAGCTATTTTTTGGTTGCAGCCGTCATTGTTATCTGGCGGCCCGGGCTGGATTCGAACCCGCCACCCTAGGTGTATGTGGCTGGCGCCTTAGCCACTTGAGCCACAGGCACCAAGCCTATACTTCTAATAAATAGTAAGAACTTAAATTAGTTGAGAAGCAGTACTGTATTGGCTATAAGCTCGGTTCAAAACCCCATTTCACCATTTACTAGATATATGGTTTGGATACTTGCCTCACTGAATTTCTGTAAGGATTAAATGTGCACATATCTGGCATTTAGAAAGTACTCAACAATTGATACCTGTTATCATCATGCTGGAAACCTCATGGAAAGTAAGTTTAAGACATCACCACCTTTTTCTTCAGAGTCTTTTTGGAAAAGGGAAATATAAGCTTTCCAACAGACAAGATGCAACTTTTTTTTTTGAGACAGAGTCTCACTTGGTCACCCCCCTTTGAATGCTGTTACGTCATAGCTCACAGCAACCTCAAACTCCTGGGCTTAAGTGATTCTCTTGCCTCAGCCTCCCAAGTAGCTGGGACTACTGGCGCCCACCACAATGCCCAGCTATTTTTAGACACGAGGTCTCGCTCTGGCTCAGTCTGGTCTTGAACCTGTGAGCTCAGGCAATCCACCCGCCTCGGCCTCCCAAGTGCTGGGAATAAAAGCGTGAGCCACCGCGCCTGGCCAAGATGCAACTTTTTTCTTTGCAGTTTTTTGGGCCGGGGCCGGGTTTCGTCCCACCACCTCCGGTATAAGGGGCCGGCGCCCTACTCCTCGAGACACAGGCGCCGCCCCCAAGATGCAACTTTTAATACCTGACTACCAATGTTACCTAATGAAGTAAAACAATCAAACAAACCTCTCCTAAGGTTAAGCCACACTTAATAAGACTAGCTTAAGCTTGACACTGAAATCCAAAATTTGCTACTTCCAGCCCTTTCCAATAACAATGAATGAAAACAGCCTTCAGGAAATGCTAAACCCAAAAGCCCAGGAAAAATAGCAGTAATTTTTAACATGAAGATTTGGGCCTAAATGGCCCTTTGCAGTTCTGCCCGTCTCTATCTATGCCCTGAAGATAAAATAAAGTGAATCCTTCAATCCCGACCGTCACCGGGACGAGGACGCCCTGGTCCGTGTCAGTCGCGCGCCAGGGCCCACAGCGGGGATTCCGCCAGGCTCCTTGCCGTAGCCCGTCGGAGCTATCGGCCGGTTACCTCGCAATTGAACTCCATCTCGGCGTCCATAGTGATGATCCGCACGGTGAACGTCTTGGGCTGCTTCCTTTTGAGAGAGCTGAAGCTCATGCGGGAAGCGATGGCCCCGGCCATGGCGCGGGGCTCAGGCCCGGGACCCTCGCGCCCCAAGGCCTCCCCTCTGGGCTTGTTAGCCCCCCTGGAGGAACCGCTCAGGCCTCAGGGTCACCATGGTAGCCGGCTGGCCGGCCTGAGAGCGGTCTGGGCTGCGCTGGTCTCCAGCAGCCAGCATGGGCCGCAAGGACCCTGCCCCCGACGGAATGTGAAGTAGGAAGGCAGGCCTTGACGATTACTGAGAGAGGACGCGAGCTAGGACTGACGGGGCGGACACAACCTGGGGCTACGGGACTATGGCCGGGGACGCTGGGACGCCCCGCGACAGGAATCCTAGACGGCAGTGGCCAGTCCCCGAGCGCCTCTCAGCGGCCGACAGCAGACGCGGGGCCGCGTAGCAGCCAGGCGCGCACACGCGCGCGTGGCTGTCACAGTCCCCTCGGTGCCCGCAGCTCCCCCCGACTCCGCCCTCAGGACTCCCTGACCCACTACTTGCAGTACAACCTAAAGAGCGGCTGCCACCCAGGCGCCGCAATTGGCTGAGAACATCAAGGGAGGCAGTACTTTCCCGCTCCGTCCCACCTCCTTCAGGTAGACTCCACCAATTGGAAGTTCCGTTCTAAATGGACGAGCCGGCCTGAGCTCGGTGTTGAGTGGCTATATAGGCAGTCACTCTGAACCCTTTTGTCCATAGGGCTACACCTACTCTAGCAAGACTGGTTGACGTGGCGGAGCTTGGTGCGCTTTAACCTAGTCGCGTAGAGGCTGGTACTGGGACGCCGGAGTTTGGTCCCTCTCTGGTCCAATGAGGAACTGCCCTGCTGACATAGTACGTACCGAGTGTGGCGCCCCAGGGGACCGCGTTTCAGACACCGGCGGATATTCCTGTTTGGCCCTGAAGCAATTATAAATACTGACCGCTTGTGTTAACCAAACTTAAAACACTTTGGAGGCCTGTTTAAGTTAACGGCACTTCTCCAGATCGTTTTGCTGTTGTTTATGAAAATTACTAGTAGTGATTGCACCTACCTCCTGGGGTTGTTGAAAAATTTAGGCGCATTTAACACACAGAAGACTTTAGAATGGTGGCTGACACTAAGTTGAATCCTGTGAAATTGCTGTTACTTGTAGATCAAAAAGGGTTAGACAATGAAAGCAGTTTTCATTTTGTATGTATGATCTGTATTTTCGAACCATATTACATGTAGTAGTTATTTATTTAATGTCATAAAGTTCTACATTGAAGGGGGAATTATACCTTTCTGTATGTAAAAAACCTAACAGATTCTTACTGTAAGTAGTTTATTTGTTGTTTGTTTTGCGATATTCTCACTGTCACCCTGGGTAGACTGCAGTGGCCTTATTACAGTTCACTGCAACCTCAAACTCCTGGGCTCAAGAGATATTCCTACCTACTCCTGAGACTATAGGCCCCATGCCTGGCTAATTTATAGGAAAGTCAGGATCTTGCTCTTGGATCAGGCTGGTCTTGAACTCCTGAGCTCAAGCAATCCTGCGTTAGCCTCCTAGAGTGCTAGGATTGCAGGTGAGAGCTACTGCCCCTGGCCTTAAATAGGTCTTAGTGGTCAAATAGAGACAGTTTCACATGTTAGTGTTAACTATCGTTAGCATCACCCCCACTCCACAGAGAGGCAGCATGATACCCGCAGCTTGCTGACTATAACCAAGACAAGTGAGAAGTAAAGTTAGGACTGAAACCCAGGTCTATCCTACTGAGAACCACTGGTATTACCACTGTGCCGCCCTTCTTCCCTGGTTGTGGCTTTCCAATTCTCCCTATTGCAGCCTCAAGAAATGTGAATTAGGCCCGGTGCGGTGGCTCACGCCTATAATCCTAGAACTCTGTGAGACCAAGGAGGATGGATTGCCTCAGCTCACAGGTTTGAAACCAGCCTGAGCCAGAGTGAGACTCCGTCTCTAAAAATAGGCACTCTCTGGGGCAGCATCTGTGGCTCAAAGGAGTAGGGCACCAGCCCCACATGCTGGAGGTGGTGGGTTCAAACCCAGCCCTGACCAAAAACTACAAAATAAATAAAATAAAAATAGCCACTCTTAGCTCGGCATCTGTAGCTCAAGAACCTAAGGTGCCAGCCACGTGCACCCAAGGTAGCAGGTTCAAATCCAGCCTGGGCCCACCAAACAACAGCTGCAACCAAAAAACAGCCGGGCGTTGTGGCAGGCGCCTGTAGTCCGAGCAACTTGGGAGGCAGAGGCAGGAGACTCTCTTGAGCCCAGGAGTTGGAGGTTGCTGTGAGCTATGCTACGGCACTCTACCCAGGGGGACAGCTTGAGGCTCCTGTCTCAAAAAAAAAAAAAAAAAAAATATAGCCACTCTCTTGGGCGGTGCCTGTGGCTCATTGAGTAGGGCACTGGCCCCATATACCAAGGGTGGCTGGTTCGAACTTGGCCCTGGCCAAACTGCAACAAAAAAAAAATAACTGGACGTTGTGGCGGGCATCTGTAGTCCCAGCTACTCAGGAGGCTGAGGCAAGAGAATCGCCTACGCCCAGGGCTGGAGGTTGTGGGTCGGCGCCTGTGACTCAAGTGGCTAAGGCGCCAGCCACATACACGTAAGGTAGTGGGTTCGAATCCAGCCCGGGCCCACCAAACAAGAATGATGGCTGCAACCAAAAAAAATAGCCAGGCGTTGTGACGGGCGCCTATGGTCCCAGCTACCTGGGAGGTTGAGGCAGGAGACTCGCTTGAACCCAAGGGTTGGAGGTTGCTGTGAGCTGTGATGCCACAACACCCTACCCAGGGCGACAGCTTGAGGCTCTGTCTCAAAAAAAAAAAAGAGCTGGAGGTTGCTGTGAGCTGTGACTCTACGGCACTCCACCAAGGGTGACAAAGTGAAACTCTTGTCTCTAAAAAAATAAAAAATAAAAATAACCATTCTCAGAAGGGAGTTCAGAGCCAGAAAGAAAAGTAGATATGATGGAGAATTATGCTGGTATAAAAATACAAAAAATAGGGCGGTGCCTGTGGTTCAGTGGGTAGGGCCCCAGCCCCATATACCGAGGGTGGCGGGTTCCCACCTGGCCCCGGTCAAACTACAACAAAAACATAGCCAGACATTATGGCGGGCACCTGTAGTCCCAGCTACTCAGGAGGCTGAAGCAAGAGAATCACCTAAGCCCAAGATCTAGAAGTTGCGGTGAGCTGTGTCACACCACGGCATTCTACTGAAGGCAATAAAGTAAGACTCTATCTCTAAAAATAAATAAATAAATAAATAAGAGACACAGATTATAATAGTCTCTAACAGATAAGGGTTTGAAGAATAATTCAGGTAGAACTCGTTATGATCTGGCACACAAACCTCAATTAACAAATATCTGTTGAATGAATAAATGGCACAAGGAAATGCTTGACAATATTAGTAGCTACCATATACTGAGTGCTTACCATATAAGGCACTTTGCAAAGTACTTTGCATGTTTTATTTATTTTTATTTTTATTATTATTTTTGGGGGGGCACAGAGTCTCAAGCTGTCACAGCTCACAGCAACCTCAAACTCTTGGGCTTACGCTATTCTCTTGTCTCAGCCTCCCAGGTATCTGGGACTACAGGTGTCTGCCACAACACCCAGCTATTTTTTTCTTTTTTGGTTGCAATTATCATTGTTGCTTTAGCTGGCCCAGGCCGGGTTCAAACCCTCCAGCCTAGGTGTATGTGACTGGCGCCCTACCCAGCCACATACAGCCAAGGGCGCTGCCACCTTTTGATCTTTTTCAAAGCCCTATTTGGTAGGTGTTATATCCTTAGTTTATACATAAGGGAACTAGATAAGGCTGAAATGAAGTAATTTATCCAAGACCATAATTAGTAGAGCTGCAATTTGCATCTAGTATTACTGATTTAATACACATCTTACATAATTTATGCTTTGTTCCTCTGTTCTTCCAGAAGAGCAGTGGTTCTCAAAGGATTGTCCCTGCTCTCCAGGCGACATTTGACAATGTCTAGAGACTTTTTTGCTTGTTAAAACTGGTGGATGCTCCTGGCTTGGCAAGTAAAAACCAAGGATGCTGGCCAAGTGCGTTGGCTCACTTGAACTCACAGCTTCAAGACCAGCCTGAGCAAGAGTGAGACCCCGTCTCTAAAAATACTCAGGCTTTGTGGCAGACGCCTAGTCCCAGCTACTCAGGAGGCTGAGGAAAGAGAATCACCTAAACCTAAGAGTTTGAGGCTACTGTGGGCTATGACGCCACAGCACTCTATGAGAGTGACCGAGTGAGACTCTATCTCAAAAAAAACAAACAAACAAGGATGCTGTTAACCATTCCACAATTCACAGGACAAGTCCCCATAACAAAGATTGTACAGGTCAAAGTGTCAGTGTTCCCAAGATAAAGAAACCCTGCTCTAAGCAATGATTCTTTATGAATTAAAAATACTCTAGGGCGGCGCCTATGGCTCAAAGGAGTAGGGCACCAGCCCCATATACCGCAGGTGACAGGTTCAAACCTGGCCCTGGACAAAAACTGCAAAAAAAAAAAAAAAATACTCTAATGATCCCAGCTACTCTGGAGGCTGATGCAAGAGAATCACTTAAGCCCAAGACTTTGAGGTTGCTGTGAGCTGTGATGGTACAGCACTCTACTGAGGGAAACATAGTGAGACTGTCTCAAAAAAAACCCAAAACTCTAATGAAAATCTGTTAAAACCAGTGAACCTTCTGTGCAAATGAGTACACACGTACACAAAATTTAGCATATAGTTTCAGGAGATTTGTGGAAAGACCCAGTGAACCCCAAATTAAATCAATTCATCCTAGATTTGACAGATGAGTTCTAGATTGTGACCCTTTGCCAGAAAAGCAACTACTTTATTTTTGGCCAGTTTTACTGTGCATTGATATGAAACCAGCCTCCTGCACAGAGGGTGTTATAAGAAATATCCCTGAGGCTCAGCGCCCGTGGCTCAATAGGCTAAGGCGCCAGCCACGTACACCTAAGGTGGCAGGTTTGAATCCCCAGCCCAGGCCCGCCAAACAACAATGATGGCTACAACCAAAAAATGGCCGGGCGCTGTGGCAGGCACCTGTGGTCCCAGCTACTTGGGAGGCGGAGGCAGGAGACTCGCTTGAGCCCAGGAGTTGGAGGTTGCTGTGAACTGTGATGCCATGGCACTCTATCCAGGGGGATAGCTTGAGGCTCCGTCTCAAAAAAAGAAAAAAAAAATAGGAAAAATATAAATAACCACTCTTGTAGTAGTGTAAATACATGAAAATTCAACGAAATGTATTATTTTTGTTCTATGTCTATATATGCACACAAATCCCTGCAAAATGTTCCCTAACTGCTTTTATGTGACTGTGGCTTAAAATTTAAGCTAGATTTTGAACTACCTGAAAGAATAGATTGTTTTCATTATATAATTCCCTAACAGCTTCCAGGGTCAATGTTCCATGTGTTTTTGTTAAATACAGTTCTTCTACCACCAGAGTGCCTTTGTTTTAAGGAGAACATGATTACTAATTTAGATGACATGTTACCAAGTTTAAGATAGACCCAAAAAAAAAGTTTCTCTTGGAAACCACAGTGTAATACTTCGGGGGATATAATGAAAATATTGATTCACTCACTATGGGTGAATATTTATAATATTTTGATGTGAACCTTCTGAAAAACAGTTTCATTTCACTAAATCACAGAAATTCCATTGCCTAAAATTAGGTGTATATTACCAAAATTAAGCAGTTATTCACAATTATTGGCAGAGCTGAGAATAAGTCTTATTGAAATATAAACATTGCTAACAAAGACACAGATGTGAATTCCATGGAAAGCAAGGATTTCTTTGCTTGAATTTTTGATATTTACAATTCTAAAGAAAAAGATAAACTCTTTCCACCTGGAACTTAATTCTCTTAGGAGAAATAAGACATATCCAAAAATAACTACAATACAAAACAGAAAGTGGTATGAATTAGAGACTTTCAGATAAGTTAACAGGAGGGTCCAGGAGAAGGATGAAATAGTTCCAGTTGAAGTAATCAGGCATCGGGGAAGTCATTGTAAATGTGGAAACTAAGGGAGAGGGTGAGGATCCAGCATTCCAAGGAAGGAGAACAACTTATGGGAAAATCACAGGGAAGGGAGCTATGAGACAGTAATGAAAAGGAGATTTCATTTCCTGAGCCTCTAGTATGCAAAAGAGAACAGTGGGCAATAAGCCAGTGATGGGTGCAGAGCTGTGACTTCTTGACATAGACTTTGATCATCGGCCTTGGACCAAGCAGACAGGGTTTTTAAGGAGAATGACAGAACAAGGGTTGTGTTTTAGATCTACTCTGACAGCAGTGTGCAGGGTGGATTGAAGGAGATAATGAACCCTCAGGCTGAACAGTTCCTTAAAGTAGAGACAAGGCATGGTTGCATTATTGACTAACCATGTGCCACTGAAAATCGTGTGTTCTACCTGCAGCACAGGCATGGACACTACCTGCCTCTCTGTAACACCCTGCCTCTGTGGACAATTAAAATCCATCTCTTACATGAGCTGTGTAGAGCTACTCTAATAAGGGTTATTATAATATTATTAAAAGGCATACATACTTCCCTAGGATTGGGGATAAAAGAAATATAACACTCTCACTTTGTTCCTGTTTTAGGTTTTGAAGTTAGTAATAACAAGTTACTTAATTCATATTGAGATTTGAGCAGTGCCCCCGATATAAGCTTTATAATTATCTTTATCAACATGACTACAGAAAGGAAATGTGTGATTCCATAATTTAGATTGGCAGATAGCAAATAGAATGCTAATTGATATTTTAGAAATAGAGGCTTTTCAAAATTAGCAGACTCAGTAACAGCAAGGAAAGATTTTAACCTAAAGTCATTGTGAAAGCTAAAATAGATGCTAAATTTAGCCTCCAAAGAAAGTGAGGAGAACCCTGCTTGAGATTTTAACACTTTGATTAAACTTGATAGTGTGTTATCCTTAGGGTAACTTCCACTTCAAGATGAGCTTCATTCCAGGGACCAGGCCATTGTAATTATGAATAATAGATTTTTTTCCCCAAATTCATTACAATGTCTGAGAGAGATAATCTCATTCTAACAGCAAGAAAAGAGAATCTGTTAAAGAGAAAGGAGATTATACTTGTCTTCACAACCAAAAATGAAGTGAAATTGTTTGTCTGTTATCAGACTAAGAGCAGACATGGTTTAAGGATACCAGCCTTCCTTAAAGATTTTATCAGGTAAAGACGTCCATCCTGCCTTTCTTCTTGCTTCAGGGCACTTGCAAGTGGCCTCAGAGCACATTCTTACGCTAGTTCACTGGGAAGAATTGTTTGCCAAAATTTTGCAGGACAAAATTCCCTTAAAATCTCAGGAGACCAGTTTCACAAAGTTATGAGCAGAGTTCTGTTTTATACAGATTCACTATCCTCATCTCTGACAAGCTTTGAGTTCCAGCGAGGATATTTGGACATAAGGAATATTTTATTCTTTCTTTTTTCTCCAGGAAGCAACCATCCAATATAAAAGGAGTTACATAATCAAGACATAACTGTGAGCTTTGAAACTATTTTTAATCGTCAGAATCTGCTTCATATCATAAATTGATCCCCCAAGCTCCATAATTTTGGATTAAAAAAAAACAATGGCAATATTGAAGAAATAAGAATCAAGGACTTTAGAGAGATGAAGAAGAAAAGCATTCAAAAAGTGATCAAAAGACAGTCTTATTCACAGGTCCATTTGAAGGCTGAACTTGTAGGAAAAAAACTAGAAGTATATTTAGTGCTATAGAAACTGCTCTCACCTTTACATAGCGGGGAGATCAGCATCAGATTTGGAAAAGCACAAGGAAGAGCCTGTCTTTTCAAGTCTGGACCTTACCCAGGATTCCACCCTGGCTCATTACCTCTTCTAATGGGTCCTCTCTTTAGTGTAGGTTTACCAATTATGTGCCATATATGCTGGTAACACCCAGGTCATCCCAGACCTCACCCCTGAGGTTCAGATTTGAATAATGACCTAGCTTCATGTGTGAGTGTCCTTCCTACAGGCATATGGTGCTCACCTATCAGCTAGAGCAACAGTCCCCAACTTTCTTGGCATCAGGGACCACTTTCATGGAAGACAATTTTTCCATAGATGAGAGTGGAAGAGGGGGGTTGAGATGATTCGAGCACATTACGTCTCCACCTCAGATCATCAAGCATTAGATTCTCACAAGGAGCACACAACCTAGATCCCTCGCATGTGCAGTTTACAGTTGGGTTCATGCTCCTGTGAGAATCCAATGCACTGATTATTTGACAGGAGACAAGAGTTCAGGCAGTGAAACACAGATGAACCTTTTCTCGCCTGCCTGTTGTGCTCTCCCTCTGCTGTATGGCCCAGTTCCTTACGGGGGTTGAGGACCACAGATTAGAGCACACTGCCTTCTCTCTTAGCCCTCCTTGCATTGAGCTCTTTCACTACCTTCTCTCCCACTGGACCAGCAGCCCTGGGAAGGCCAGGTCATGTCTATTTTGCTCATACGTGGAGGCCTAGCTCCCGGTACCTAGCAACTGTTCAATAAGTATTTCTGAATAACTGAATCAATGGAGTAGGGCTTGAATGATTTTCATTAATTACACCTTCACAAGATGTCCTTCTTAAGCAATCTACTCTCCAGTCATTCCCTTTTAAGAAAAAGGGACTGCATTTGGACTTACCTACATGTCTGTCTCCTGAGAGTCCTAGCACACTGATTCCAGGTACAGTCATTTTTAGAAATGATTTGCCATCTGACTTTGCCTTTGAATATTCTGCCAAGCACAAATAATTTAATATTACTGACCATTCAGATGACAGAATGGTAAATAGAGAATTATTTCCTTTCAGTAGAAAGCTACTAAAAAGCCCTATGCATATTCAACACAGTACCTAAAGAGCATAATGTAAAAGGTGTTTTCATTCCCAACTGTACAGTTGAGTGAAAGCTGAGCTTTTCTTCACAGGGGATAGGCAAACTGGGCACCATTTAGGGATAATCTATTTAGGATCGGTGCTTGATGGACACAGAATTTTTAGATAAGACATAGAATTCTTCATACCTAATTAATTCTTCTCGTCAGAAAAGAGGGTGGAGTGCCTTAAAACAATCCCATTCTTTTTTCATATCTAATAAATGAATATGAAACTGGGATACTTGCAAAGGTATTTAATTGTCATAGGTGATGATCAAGATAATTTTTTAAGAACCTAAATTCTGTAAGGAAACAATATGTAAAAAAAATTGAAGAGCATCAGATCAGAACTTCTGAGATTTGCCTCCTTTCAGCTCATTTGGGATATACTCTGTGCCCCCTCAGAGCATACTGCTTCATTTCTTCCCACCCCTCTTTTCCTTAAAATCACCAGAGGATACTAGCCATTGACTGATGCCTTTAATTAATCTATATTTGAGGGTTATTGGAAAAAGGAATGTAGGATCATTTTTTTCTAAGGGTGCATGATTCTCTCTGAGTAGACAGCATGAAAAAAAGTTGTAAATAATTTCTAACTATCTTCCTGACTTTGAAATTGAGAAATAATCTGAAAAGTCAGAGAAGTCAGACTGAATTTAGCTAATAAAAAAAAATACAAGGTCATATGATTTCTACTAAGAAGTTCTCTGCATCATGATAATGACCATTTGATCTCAGATCTTTTCGAAAGTCCTCACTTAAGCAAGACAAAAATAGTAGTTTGTTAATGAGAATGTGGGAAAGACTACCTACCTCTTGGGGTCTCTCATTTATCCTTGAATATCACTTCTTCTATAGTTTATTTATAATTTTCAATTGTAAATGCTAGAATCACTGCTCTCATTAAAAAAATAGAATGTCTTTATTTCTATGTACCATTTGCATTTTAATTTCCTGCCCTTTTCAGGGATATTTCTTTAGCTAAGTAATGTCCAGCCGCCAATTTTAATCTGGAGAGAAGATTAAACTCTTATTTCTCCTGGAGGGGCAGCTAATATATTTATCTTTCGCTTCTGGATTTGATCATTAGACTGTATGTTTCTGCCATATTAACCTCATTTTGCAGTAGTTTTCAATGTGAGTGAGGGGAAAAAGCAGAACAAATGCTTTCAGTACAATGGTTAATCTCTTTGATAACAACATTTGAGTTCATGTAATTTATATTACTGTCTAAATCAGAACTCAGTGTTTTGTAGTATCACTTTAATAATATTCATCATGCTTCTTAAAGTGGGATATTAGCACAAAAGTGAAAGACATACAAGGCCAGAGTAGTAAAATTGTTTTCCCAAATAACGATCCACTGTCTTTTGTTTTTTATTGTTGGGGATTCATTGAGGTACACAGAAGCAGGTTACATTGATTGCTTTTGTTAAATAAGGACCCTCTTATAATTGTTTCCTGCCCCCAAAACGTGTACCACACCACTTGTCCCCTCACCCCCACCCTCCTTACCTTTCTCAGCTTTCCCCATCCCCACCCACCCCCCACTGTGTACTAGGACATTGACTGTCTTCATATGAGAATTGAGTACATAGTATTCTTATTTCTCCTACTAAGAACAATGTGTTCCACTTCCATCCAGGTTAATACAAAAGATGCAAAGTCTCCATCTTTTTAGGGCTGAATAGTATTCCATGGTATACATATACCACAGCTTGTTGATCCATTTCTGGATTGGTGGGTATTTAAGCTGTTTCCACATTTTGGCAATTATAAATTGAGCTGCAATAAACAGTCTAGTGCAAGTGTCCCTGTGATAAAGAGATTTTTTTTCTTCTGGGAAGATACCCAGTAATGGGATTACAGCATCAAATGGGAGGTCTAGGTTGAATTCTTTGAGGGTTCTTCATACTGCCTTCCAAAATGGTTATATTAGTTTGCAGTCCCACCAGCAGTGTAAAAGTGTTCCTTTCTCTCCGCATCTGCAGTTTTGAGATTTTATGATGTGGGCAATTCTCACTAAGGTTACATGATATCTCAGAGCGGTTTGATTTGCATTTTTCTAATAATTAGGGATGGTAAGCATTTTTTCATATGTTTATTGGCCATTCTTATGTCTCATTTAGAGAAGGTTCTATAGGTTCTATATATCTTATTTAGATCTCTTAGGCCCAGAGATCTAAGGGATTGTTGGCTGTTTTTTATGTTTATTAATTTGAGTTCTCTGTAGATCCTAATTATCAAGCTTTTGTCTTATTCAAAGTATGCAAATATCCTTTCCCAATGTGTAGGTTGTCTTTTTGCTTTGGTTGTTGTCACCTTACCTGTACAGAAGCTTTTCAGTTTAAGTCCCATTTGTTTATTTTTGTTGTTGGAATTGCCCCAGAAGTCTTCCTCATAAAGTCCATCCCCAAGCCAGTAGCTTCCAGTGTTTTCCCCAAACTTTCTTTGAAGATTTTATTTGTTTTGTACCTTAGGTTTAGGTCTTTTATCCATCTTGAATCAATTTTTGTGAGTGGAGAAAGGTGCGGGTCCAGTTGCAGTCTTTTACATGTAGATATCCAGTTCTCCCAGCACCATTTATTGAATAGGGATTCTTTTCCCCAGTGTATGTTTTGTTTGGTTTATCAAAGATTAGGTGGCTGTAAGATGTTTATTTCAACTCCCGGTTTTCTATTTGGTTCCAAATGTCTGTCTCTATTTTTGTGACAATACCATGTTGTTTTGATCATTATGGCCTTATAGTACTGCCTAAAGTCTGCTAGGCTGATGCCCTGGCTTTGTTTTTATTACTAAGAATTGCCTTGGCTACGTGGGGTTTTTTCTGGTTCCATACAAAATGAATAATTATTTTTTCCAAGTCTTGAAAGTCTGATGTTGGTGTTTTAATAGGGATAGCATTGAATCTGTAGATTGCTTTGGGAAGTAAAGACATTTTAACAACGTTGATTCTTCCCAGCCTTGAGCGTGGTGTGTTCTTCCATTTGTTAATATATTCTGATATTTCTTTTTTTAAGGGTTCATAGTTTTCTTTATAAAAGTCCTTCATCTCTTTTGTGAGGTGTATTCCTAGATATTTCATTTTCTTTGAAGCTACTGAGAAGGGTATTGTGTCCTTGATTGCCTTCTCATCTTGGCTTTTATTGGTGTATACAAAGGCTACTGATTTGTGGACATTGGTTTTATATCCTGAGATGTTGCTGTGTTTTTGATCACTTCCAAGAGTCTGGTGGTTGAGTCTTTGAGTTTCTCTAAGTATAAGATCATATCATCGGCAAAGAGGGAGAGTTTCACTTCCTCTGCCCCCATTTGGATCCCTTTAATTTCCTTCTCTTGCCTGATTGTATTGACTAGAACTTCCAGCAGTATGTTGAATAGTAGTGGCAATAGAGGACACCCTTGTCTTCTTCCAGTCCTGAGTGGAAAAGTTTTCAGTTTTTTTCCATTCAGTATAATATTAGCTGTGGGTTTGTTGTAGATGGCTTTAATCAGTTTAAGAAATGTACCACTCTATGAGTAGAATATGAACGTTTTAACACAATAACTAAGAAAATGACATGAAGACTATGTTAACCAGTTTGATGGAAGTGTTTTGGATTGTGTGTGAAAACACCACACCGTACCCCAGAAGTTCATTAATGTACACAGTTACCATTCAATAAAAAAAAAAAAAGAAATGTACCATTAGTGCCTATATTCTGCAGTGTTCTAATTAGAAAAGGATGCTGGATTTTGTCAAATGCTTTTTCTGCATCTATTAAGAGGATCATATGGTCTTTGTTTTTGCTCCTGTTGATATGGTAAATGATGTTTATGGATTTGCATATGTTAAACCAGCCTTGCATACCTGGGATGAATCCTACTAGATCGTATATTGACAACCCACTGTTAATGCTGAGTGTCCAGTTCTTATTCCCTTTAGCCATCTATAGAGCCATAATTATCTGGTCAAGTTTTGTTTTTAAAAATTGTACTTTTTCTTGAATTCCAACAGCAATAAAAAACCAAACAAACAGTATGTGGTTAGTACTTGTCACTTGGAAATCATAAATATATTAATGAATGTGTTTTGGATGTAAATCATAGAGTGCACATCTTGAACCCTTAAAAAAATAAAATATATTTATCAGCTTATATGATTTAAGAGTCTAAAAGGTGATGGGCTTTGGATGTAGTTTGGTCAAGTCTTACCCAATTTCTTTAAAATTCTATTAGCTCTTTTTCATTCCTAAAAGAGCTTCATTCTTTGAGTTAACTTCTCTTGTGGCTGTAAATGGCTATTGCATTTGTGGGCACCTGTGCACCTCTGAACTAATCAAGGTAACTGGACACTTCCTATATAGGAAAATGACCCAGAATCAGCAGAGGAAAGGATCTCTCAATTCTACCACAGTTAAGGTTCACTTCCTATGGTGCCTGCTCTTCTTTGAATGCTCTTAACAAAGCTGTAAGGATTTAAAAATCAGATTTTTTTTAAATCTAGAAAGTTACTAATTGGGAGTTTGGAGAGGAAAGAAGCCTTAGTGTCAGATAAATTTATTGTAAAAGATCTTGCCTTTTGGGGAATGGGTGCTATGGTCTGTATAATGCTCCTTCACAAGGTCCCAAGCCCTAGTATGTAAGTAATCATATGTGCAGACAGGGTCCTTAAAGAAGCAATTGGGTTACAGGGGTCCTCAAACTTTTTAAACAGGGGGCCAGTTCACTGTCCCTCAGAACGTTGGAGGGCTGGACTGTGGGCCCCGGGACGAGCTGGCTGCTAAGCAGGACAGGCAGTGGCAGCAAAAACACCCAGCGGGTGGGATAAATGTTGTAGGCGGTCTGCATGTGGCCTGTGGGCTGTAGTTTGAGGACACCTGAGTTAGAAGGTCTTTAGTGTGGGGCCCTAATCCAATATGACTGGTGTAGTTATAAGAAAAGGAATAAGGTTAGAAGGGACAAAAGAATGACAGTGCGGAGAGGTGGCAAAAGGGCAGCCATCTACAAGCCAAGGAAAAAGACCTGAGGATAATTCAACCCTCTTGGCACCTTGATCTCAGACTTTCAGCCTCCAAACTATTGTTTAATCTGCCAAGTCTGTGATATTTTGTTGTGGTAGCTCTAGCAAACTAATACAGGAACTGTTTATGTGCTTTTTATGACATTAAAGAGCTGATTGTTGAAATAATTAATTTCTAGTTTCATTTTTTAACATGCCTTTGGTTAGATACACAGGTATCTTCTCACCATTTCTGGTCTAGGACTTCCTTCTATAAGGAAGCAAATATATATATAATCTTCTTCCTTTTGGAAGCTATAAAACCAAGCTATCTCTTCCAGTCTTTTGATTTAGAATTTTATAGTTGCAATGAAGAGAACAGATTTCACAGAAAGAAATAGTTACTTTGCTGGTGTTCAAAGAATATCTCTTGATGTATTTTTCTTCACCAATGGATTATATAATGCTACTAGAAAGCTTTAAGATTTTGCCCTTGTCCAGAACTGATAATTTCCATTCTAACCTGCAGACACTTTGAGGATCAGATCTATGAGCCAGCACACCTGTCACAAAGGTTCTGATCTAATTTTTTATTGTTATTTATTGTGCACCCTTTCCTTCATGGGGACTTGAGGACATATTTGGTTTTGGTTTTGTAAACACTATCTCTTTTCATCTCATCATCAATCTAGTTCTTGTAATACAGAAATGAAATATCTCCTTTTTAATGTGTGCTGAGATTTGGGACTCCTATGTGTAAATTGTGGCTGCCTTTATCTGAAGAACTGAATTATATTACCCTTAAATAAAAAAATAATAATAATGGGTGGAAAATGTTGGTTTGAAATGTACTTTGTTCCCTCTGTTCCTATTAAAGTTGAGTTAGTCCTTTCTTAAAGAAAAGAGGGTGAAATAAAAGGCAAAGCTTTTGCTTAGAACCTTGTCCCAGAAGGAATTGAATTAATAGGAAATTGTTACTGGCTTGAAAAGCTAAACTAGATCTGGTTTCCTCCAAGATTCTGCTATATGCTCTTTGAGTCTAGGTAACATGATAAATAACTCCATTTTCATTTTTCTTGTACTTATAAAATGAGTGTGAGAATTCTGTCCATAGCATTGCTAAAGTTTGTTACCAAAATCACTGAAAATATCACAGAGGGGGACTTAATTTCTTCAGATTAGATTAAATAAATAAATGAGGTAAAAATGTAAAGATGCTTGTGTCTTTTCTTAATCTTGTATTATTATTCTGGTGAGTGTTTTTCTTTTCCTTTTTTCTTTTTCCTTTTCTTTCGTATTTTTCCTTTGGAAGACAATGCCTACTTGGGTAATGTATACAGAGTCAGAGTGAATAGTACTCCTAAGTTTTAGGTGTTTATTTTAGTTATAAGGAAATTTATAGTTTAAAATTTATTCTAGACAACTAATGACATTTTAAAATCAACCAAAGTTTTAATAACTCTTTAAGTCAACCAAGAACAATGTAGGAGAATTCAAGTATTTAAACTTCAGAAATGTCAATGAAGACTATAAAACTAACTTGAGTAATGATTTCAAGATCTTTTTTTTTCCCCCGAGACAGAGTTTCACTTTGTCTTACTGGGTAGAGTGCCCTGGCTCATCACTCATAGCAACCTCAAACTCTTAGGCTTCAGTGATTCTCTTGCCTCAGCTGGTACGTGCCTGCCTCAACTGCCTGGCTATTTTTATTGACGGGGTCTCACTCTGGCTCAGGCTGGTCTCCTACTCTCAGGCTCAGGCAATCCACCCGCCTAGGCCTCTCAGAGTCCTGGGAGGCCATGAGCCACCGAGCCAGCCTCAAAATCTTATATAATCTTTTTTAAATATATGTGTTTTCCAAAACAGGAAGTGAAAACTACTTAGAGAAAACTGTTCAATTTGGCAATTGTGATTTTAATCAATTACATACTAATAGAGAGAAACCTGTTTGCAATTTTTTCTGTTAGTTCAAAGATCATTTGTCTTCAAATCTAGTGCCTTGAGGCTGGGTGTGGTGGCTCATGCCTATGCGGAATCCTAGCACTCTGGAAGGCTGAGGCGGGCCAGACTGCTTGAACTCAGGAGTTCAAGACCAGCCTGAGCAAGAGTGAGAGCCCCCCCTTCTAAAAATAGGAAAACAAAAACTAGGTGGGCATAGTGGTGGGTGCATGTGGTTCCAGCTACTGAGGAGGCTGAAGCAAGAGGATTGCTCAAGCCCAAGGTTGCTGTGAGCTATGATGCTATGACACTCTACCCAGGGCGACAAAATGAGGCTCTGTCTCAAGAAAAAAAAAAAGAGAGAGAGAAAAAAATCAAATTTACTGCCTTCTCTTTGGAGATAAGCTTACTAAAGAAATACAGAGATTTTTGCACCAGGTTATGATGCAAATGAAAAGGGTATATTTATACAAATATGACTTAATAGCTACTCAGTTTTCTTTGTAACGCTAAAATTGTATTTGTAATTACCAATTACATTGTTCAGTTTTTACATATCAGTAATAGAACAAACATTACTAGAAAAGGTAATTAGATGTGATCTCAACAATGATGGCTTTTAAATAGTACTTTTACAAACTGTTGTTCTGAAAAACTATATGACTACTGGTTAGCATAACTTTTATAATGCCATTTACCTGAACTTTATATTTCATGTATAATTTTTCTAAATAAATAAGGGATACACTCTCACTAACTCCATTTCTGATATACATTTTCAAAATAAGATGAGGGTTTCAAAGCCTTTAATCACATTCATAACACAATAGAAACAAAAGATTGCCCCCACTATATACACACACACACACATATATAATATAACAGTATGTATATATATAATGTTAAAACAGTATTTATATATATAAACATATATAATATTAAAACAGTAACACTATATAAGTATACAATTTAAGTTAAACTTTCTATGATATATATCCATATTTTCTGAGACTGGAATATTTTAAGAGAAATTATTCTTCAGAAGATTTTATTAAATATCAAATATTAATCTACTTGAAATTATGATCTGGCAAGAGGAGTCATTAACCTCTCTCAGGTGGAAACCATTTTATGACAGGGCAAAAGAGATTATTCTCTAAATTCCTTAATCACCCTTTCAATGACTCTAGGGACAAACACTCATTAATAAGCCCTAGGATAAGAAAATTGCTCTCCTTTTTTAATGATGAGGTATTCTGGGGAGACTTAAAGAATCACTAACCATCTCTTTTGTTTTCATAACATTAAATTTGCTGCCTGTGACTTCTTCTGTACCATTGATGACTAAAATTCAAGTTCTCCCTCCTTTTTCCTGAATCAACCACCTAGGTTTGAATTCTTAGAATTTTAGCATCATTTGTTAAATTTATTTTTTTATTTTTTTATTTTTTTTTGAGACGGAGCCTCAAGCTATCCCCCTGGGTAGAGTGCTATGGCATCACAGCTCATAGCAACCTCCAACTCCTGGGCTCAAGTGAGTCTCCTGCCTCAGCCTCCCAAGGAGCTGGGACCACAGGCGCCCGCCACAACACCCGGCCATTTTTTTTTTTGGTTTCAGCCATCATTGTTGTTTTGGGGGGCCCAGGCTGGGGATTCGAACCCGCCACCTTAGGTGTATGTGGCTGGCACCTTAGCCGATTGAGCCACAGGCGCCGAGCCTTTTTTTTTTTTTTTTTTCTTTTTGAGACAGAGTCTCTGTCACCCTGGGTAGGGTGCTGTGGCATCATAGCTCACAGCAACCTCAGACTTTTGGGCTCAAGCAATCCTCTTGCCTCAATTTTTCATTTTTATTTTATTTTTTTATTTTTTTATTTTTTTTTGAGACGGAGCCTCAAGCTATCCCCCTGGGTAGAGTGCCATGGCATCACAGCTCATAGCAACCTCCAACTCCTGGGCTCAAGCGAGTCTCCTGCCTCGCCTCCCAAGTAGCTGGGACCACAGGCGCCCGCCACA
>CAUYQV010013273.1:0-14455 GCA_963574575.1 Galagoides demidoff | reverse complement strand
TTTTTTTTTTTTTTTGAGATGGAGCCTCAAGCTATCCCCCTGGGTAGAGTGCCATGGCATCACAGCTCACAGCAACCTCCAACTCCTGGGCTCAAGCGAGTCTCCTGCCTCCGCCTCCTAAGCAGCTGGGACCACAGGTGCCTGCCACAACGCCCGGCCATTTTTTGGTTGCAGCCCGGGCTGGGGATTCGAACCCGCCACCTTGGGTGTATGTGGCTGGCGCCTTAGAGGCTTGAGCCACAGGCACGGAGCCAAGACATGGGTAACTTTCTGTTTGGGAAGTCGCGGGAAGTAGAAACTGAGGAAGAAAGCGATGTTCAATCGGCATCTGAAAGCGAGGATAGTGAGGTTCAGTAGGAAACTGGACCTATGAAAAATTGGGAAGCGAAAGCATATGATATGAATGAGCACGTAATCACCGCTATGACCACTATGGGCTGAACAAATTAAACAATTGGGAGATCAGATAAATAGTCTCACTGTCAGAAATGCTAACTCAGAGTACCCCGTTTTGCCCTCAGCACCTCCCTATGTAAACGAACCACCTGTAACTTCTGTCATGCAGGCTGTATTAGAAGGGCGTAATACTGGTGACTTTGAGTGGGAAAACACTTTGGGGCTTTTTCCGGTTACAGTCACTGATATTCCTCTTGATCCGCAACACCCTCAAGGGGCCAGCGTTTTGACCACCATATGACCACCTTTTCAGTTCTTAAAGATTTGAAACAGGCCGTAGCACAGTATGGTATGCAGTCCCCATTTTCCAGAGGTCTGTTACAGGGGCTTGCACAGGAACAGCGGCTCATTCCCTATGAGTGGGATATGATAGCCACAACTGTTCTTGAATCTGGACAGTATTTACAGTTTAAAACCTGGTAGAAGGAGGAGGCTGACCTAATGAGTTGCCAGAGAGGCATCCCAAAAACATCTGAACAGCTCACTGGGTCTGGGCAGTGGCTGGGGATTCCCAGTCAGCTTCAATACAATGACATGGCTGTAGTCCAGACAAGACTGTGTTGTCTTAGAGCCTGGGAAAAGGTTCAGGCTCCTGGAGATGTCTCTAAATGTTTCATTAAAATAATGCAGTCGGGAAATGAATCTTATACTGACTTTCTAGCCCGACTAAAAACTGCAATCGATAAGGCTGTTGCCCAGCCAGAGCTGAGAGACATGCTTTTCCAAGTGTCAAAAGGCCCTGCGACCTTTGAGAGCACAAAACACTCCCTTAGAGGAGTATATACGGGCATGTGCTGACATAGGATCGGAATCGTATAAGGCTAATTTACTTGCTACTGCTTTAAAGGAAGGGGTCAGTTCATTTCCTCCCCTTAAATAATAGTTCTAGGTTTCTGCTCACTAAAGCTCTTTTTACTCTTAATCTTCTCAATCTCAGCAATGATGAAAAGACAGCTGCAGAACGCCATTGGACATCTCTCATTCATGCACCATCCTCTCCAATACAACAACCTATCTTTTATAAAAAACCGGATATGACAGAGTGGAAGCCAGGTTATGTGCTGCAATGGGGTCGAGGCTTTGCCCATATTATTACAGAACATCAAGAAAAGCAGTGACTAGCAGCCCGCTGTATTAAGTCTTGACACGAGCAGGAAACTTTACCAGCACCTTAAACAAGTTTGTTTTCACTAACCTTTCTTCTACAGGACCTTAGCTTAGGCGATTTCATAGTGGAGAAATTCTGGATCAATCTCTTCTGTGGGAACTTGAGCTGCCTCTCCCATGTTGCCGCTCAGTCTCGGCAGGAAGCAGTTAAGAGTGCTCAGCGCCCCTTTTCCCTGAAGAGGCAGCAGGAGCTTGTATGCAGAGTGGGAGGATTGATATAGGATTTCATTATTTTGGGCTGTATATTAAGCCCCAGGCAAGCTTAGGAGGCAACATCTAAACCTTGGAAAATTAGGACAACAAAGACCTCGAACAACAGGCTAAAAAGGCAAAGGTTATTCTGGTATCGGCAAGGTAAGAGAATTTCACTTGTTGGGTTCGTTTCTATTTCAGTTAGGCACCTGATCTTTCTTTCTTAAAGTTGTACTGCTTTTTGGAAAGGGTCTGAGTTTGCAGCCCTTTCTCTACTTAAGCTTTGGGTGATGCTTAATCCTTCCATGGAAGCGTCATGAGCCCTATGGGTCAGCCCATAGCACAGAGTTGAGTGGTGAAAATGAGTTTCCTTTATGTCCAAATTAGTTCTGATGGTGTATTTTTGTTATGCTTATGTGCCCTTTTATTTCTTTTACTCAACAGAAAGCTCCTTGGCAGAACAGCAGAAACAGCCAACGACAGACCTTCTCCCTTGCCTCTTCAGAAATGTCCTTAATACACTAGAGGGGGGAAATGTAGGAGACACCAACATCCGAGCAAGATGATCTGCAGCTGAGGTGTGGACCGCGGGCCATTCGTCCACAGGAGTTCCTTGTGGAAGAAGACCCTGTGCCCTCAGCCCGTAGTCATTGTTAATTACTCCCCTCACCTGTATCATTCCATTTCAATAAAAGGCTGGTGCGGAGGTTGCTCACAGCTACCCGGTTGTAAGGGCTAGCCAGCCTTCCACAAGCTTGTACTTCTAATCCGCTTCTAGCCTGGTTCCTTCCTGCGCTAACTGAGACCAGGGCCACAGGAGCCCTACGGGTCATGACATGAGGGTCCTGGCACCTGCTAGATAGGTCCATTTAAATTGAGTATTTAGATACTAGGAAAATGGCCATTAGTGGGTCCATAAACCTAATGGACCAAGACTATTACCTGATGTCCTCCTTTATTCTAACAGGGTAACACATCATTGGATACCATTGTTCAACTCAGGCCTTGTATCCAATATCTTTCAAAAGATATTCTCTTCAGGCTCAGTGCCCATAGCTCAGGGGCTAGAGTGCTGGCCACATACACCAGGGCTGGTGGGTTTGAACCACATACCTGGGCCTGCTAAACAACGACAACTACAACAAAACAATAGCCAGGCATTGTGACGGTTGCCTATAGTCCCAGCTACTTGAGAGGCTGAGGCAAAAGAATTGCTGAAGCCCAAGAGCTTGAGGTTGCTGTGAGCTGTGACAGCACAGCACTCTACCAAGGGCAATAAAGTGAGACTCTGTCTCAAAAACAAAAAAGTCCCTGTTTTTTTAAGTCATTTGTACAGAGATCATAAATACATTTATGCCATCAAGGGATTCAATGTTGATTATTTGTACAAATTGGAGTGCTTACACTCTACTAATCAACATAGCCTTCACCTCATTTACCCAATTACAGGATTAAGACATTTGTGTTCTACATCTGTTAGATCCAATTTGTACTTGCAATATGCTCCCTAGGGGTGGTCCCCCTAATAACCCTCCCTCTATCCACCGACCCTCCTCCCTTCTCCTCTCCTTCCCCTTCCCTCCTTCATCCTAGGCTATGGTTATGTTTCATTTTTCATATGCAAGTGTGAGTGAAAAACAGTCCCTTCTTCAGTTTATGCTGATCTGACAAAATGACCCAGGGCCTTTTGGATGAGGACTGGGGAAACCACTATGATGTATACTTGCCATGATGTTGCAGTGTCCTTTCTCAAGGGAGCTGCCCTCTCTTTCAATTGATGGGTTCTGGGTTTGAGAACTGCCTGAAGTCTGGAAACTAGAAAAGGGATTATGTCTTTGCTCTGGGGTAGCTGACCCCAATCTTTTGTTCACCCAGTAATATATATTTTATATTATATAAGTCATGCAATACTTTTGTTGGATCCCCATCTCTCTTGCTTCTAGACACCTCATTTTCCACTATCCATTTCATAGAACACCTTGGGTCAGGCTTGCTGGCTGCCATTCTGACTTTACTGCCCACTTTACTTCTGACAGGTGCTGCTGTTCTAGGATCATGTGATTGCTGTTAGGGAGCCTAGTTCTATTATAGAATTTCTTATTGTAAGTTTCTTCTTATAGAAAACAGCTATTTTGGAGCTTCTTTATGATGCTGCTTCTAACCCTTGCCAGTGTATTCCTTAGTGCCTTGACAAATGGAATGTCTTAAGGGCCCTACCATGGAACATGGTTAGTTAGCTGTTGAATTTTCCATTTCATTTAAAATAAGCCATTGTTTTTTCCAAGCTTCCAAGCTTCTAAGATCCATCTCATCAACTATTAGAACTGGGCATCCTGATTCTTGCCAGGGTGTTCAGCCCAATGTCATGGGAGAGTGCCCCTTCATCAACAAACTCTCCCTTATTCTACTTCATGCTCTGCTCTCCTGGATTCCAGCCCCTCAGGATGTAGTTCCTGGTTTGTGTCCATGCATGTCTCTGAGGTCTTACAGGTCATTTGGAGCGTATCCATTTCTTCCCTTAGAAGACCGGCTCTCATTTATCATGCTGCGATTTGGCCTTAGTTATTGGTCTGGTTGCCAAGACAGAAGTTGGTAATGGATCCTGAAATGGTCAAACATTGTCTTATAAGTCACTTGCCTGTTTAATACATTTTCAAACAAAGCAGCTCTCATCATCTAACAAAAGTTGGCCATTTCTGCAGGCTCGGATAGTTCAGACATAATTGGGATTCAAAGTTCTGCAGATTTATTCAGAATCTTACACCCAAGTTGCAGGGCTTTATTCCTGCTATCTCAGGACCTTGACTTTGGCATGAGGAACTTACTAGGGATGAGAATGAAAATTCTGGTACTCACAAGAGTAGGTCCTAAACACCTGAGGGATTCTTTAGGCACTACATAGATCTTTAGTATTCACTCATGGCCTTGAATTGATGAGTAATCACCGTTAGCCTATCTTTTTTTTTTTTTTTTCACTTTAGATCATTGATGATCTTCAGGAAAACTATGCCATTCTGTGATCCTTATAGTTCCTTCTTCTCCCATGCTTTTCAAATGCCAGAGATATTATACAAGTCAGTGCATACTCTTTCAGTTAATCCTATTGTAGTCAACCACAGTTGGAAAGCCTAATGATTTCACTGCTTCAATACACCAGCAATTATTGATAACAACACTCCACCCATCAGCAGCAATTAAGTACTAATGACAGCTGGCAGGGGTTGATTCAGCTCCTGACTGCCATCATTAGTCTGCTTGCTAGTTCACACTTAACACCAATGTGTCATTGATTGGGTTTTCTAGAAACAGAAGCTGACACAGGGATTCAGGTGCTGCTGATTTAGTGAGGGTGTGTGCTGTAGGAAAAGCCCTAAGGAGAGAGAACAAAGAACGATTGAGATCATACAATATTCTCACTAGTTAATGATGGAAATTTGGGCAGAAAATGATATTGGTATTCTTGAAATAATTGATTTAAATAGTTAAGTCTGTGAAGGGTCATAAGTGGATAGAAATGTGCAAAAGAGAAAAAATGATATAAATTGAATAGGCAGGGCACAGCGGTTTACACCTATAATCCTAGCACTTTAGAAGGTTGAGGTGGGTAGATTGCTTAAAGCCAGGGGTTTGAGGTCAGGGAGACCCCATCTATACAAAAAATGAAAACAGCCAAGTGTGATGTCAAGTGTCTGTGTTCACAATGACTCAGAAGGCTGAGGCAAGAGAATCACTTAGCCCAGGAGTTTTCAGTTGCAGTGAGCTGTGATGAAATCTGTGCTCCAGCCTGGGCAACAGAGCAAGACCTTTTCTCAAAAAAATAAAGTGTATAAATTATGGTATATGTACACCATGGAATACTATTCAGCCATACAAAGGTGGAGACTTTACCTCTTTTGTCTTAGCCTGAATGGAGTTGAAACACATTCTTCTTAGTAAAGTATCCCAAGAATGGAAAAGCAAGTATCCAATGTGCTCAATACTAAAATGAAGCCAGTAGATGATCTACAGCCACATAAGAGAAAAACTCCATTCAATTGAGTTTGAGAAGGGAGGAGGATAGGTGTGTTTCCACTTAATGGGCACGATGTTTAAGGGTATGTGACACACTTTCTGTGTGCAGGACACTATGAGAGGAACTCTTCCTAACAAATGCAAACACTGTAACCTAATTGTACTCTCACATTAATCTGAAATACAATAAATAAATAAAGGGTGGTCATAAGTACAAAAAGCTGACTTTAATAGGAGATCTTTGATGTTAATTCAAAATGTACATGAGAGTTGGTGGTGTGCAAAATGCTGATATTTTAGAGATAGAGGTGGAAAAGATCATTCCTTTTTAAAGTGATGAGCTTGTAGTAATCTTCGTAATTTATCACATCATGTGGCTGTTCCCAGATTGTTTTGTTGTAACCCAGTCCTCTTTCCCCTGCCCACTCCTGTTCCCCAGCCCTCACCTGTTCCCCCCACCCTCTCCAGTCCATTTCCCTCCTCCTCCCTTTTCCCCCCAGAGTCGACTCCAGGAACAAGGCAAGTCCCTCCTCCCCCCAGGGTGGCTGAGAACACATTCCCAGGCCCCCTTCTTCCTCCTAGAGTTGCCAAGAACAAGCTTCAGGTACAAGGAAAAAAGTCCCAAGTTTCACAAAACCCTCAAGTTCTCAGTAGATGAACAATGGTGGAAAACTCACTAAGACTTGATTAATTACTGTTGTATAACCATAACCATTGTGATATAAAATGTATCCATTGTCAACTGAAACTGTATTAATTATCTTCCATTGCTGTATCTATGACTACCTGAGTTGTAACCCCCCCTTAACCAGCCACCTTTTGCTTCTGTAATATGCTTACACAAAGCCTATAAAAGGTAACTAACTCACCCTCACACCTGGGCTGCTGACTGTCTCTCGGAGCAGCAGCCCCTGCAGCAGGTAAAATAAATTACCAATTAATTAACCTAAGTGGGGGTCCGAGTCTATTTTTCCAGGTCCCCTAAGTTATTTCAGGTCAGTTCTTTCAACTCTGTCGTCTCCATCATTTTAGTCAAGAGGAGTCAGGGTGATGGGTGTGGTGTCTCTTTGACTGCTTCCTGTCAGAGGAGGGGCTGCCTGTAAAGAGAATGGGAGGGAGAGGGGGGAATGGGAGGGGAAATGGCATTTACAGGAACATTTTTGCATCTTCAGTCTAGACTGATCGGTATCCACATAGGGCAAGGATATGAGAGGTTGTTTTCAGGTGATTTTCTGGTTGGGGGATGAGGCAGAGAATTACTGGTCTGCAACTGAGAATGAGAAAAATTATAATTAGTGGCCCTATTATAGGTAATAACTAAGGAGGAAGATGGAGAGTGAGAGGCAGGAACCAGTGGCAGTAGCCATCAGGAATTGTCAGGGCAGCCAGAAATCCTAAGAGGACATCTCCACCTAGTGGGAGAATATTTCCTGAAGGGATAACAGGGGATGAATGTGAGAAAGAATGCACCACAAGGGTGGAGTTTTTATGGTCAGTGTCCATCACTGAGATCCTAGCCTGTATTAGAGGACCTTTATATCAGGAAAGGAATTGGCTTACCTTCCACTAGGAAAAATACTCAGAGTTGAGATTTGCGATTGATTGTCCAGGAGCATTCTGATTTGGGGGGAACTGTCAGTTGTCTGCAACTAGGCCCAGGAGATGGGGAAATTCAGCCACATTCTGAGATTGTCTGCAAAACAGATCCTCAGTAGGACCTTGACAGTCAGACCTCTGCAGGCTGGACAAGGTTTGGGTGGGTTGGGGAGGCAGTTGGATTTGGGCACTGTTTTGCCTGGTGACCTGCCTATTGTACTTAAAACATGGTCCCAGAGGAGCCCTTGTTCTTTCAGAGTGCCCTGGGGAATTCTGAGGAGGTGCTTACCGAGGAAGCAATACAAGAGGCATTGTTGCCTAAAGACCTCTCTTTGGTTGTTAAAGACCTAAGTGACAGGGGTGGCTCCTGTGACTCAAGGAGTAGGGAACCAGCCCCATATACCAGAGGTGGTGGGTGTAAACCCAGCCCCGGCCAAAAACTCAAAAAAAAAAAGACCTTAGTGACCAGGTCAATGAGATCTTGTTGGGGAGTCTGAGGGCCCTAAGGGGATTTTGAAGTTTTTTCCATATCAGGTTTAGACTGAGAGATTAAATGAATGTTATTAATGGGTCTGGATTTGTTGCTCTCCCTCGATAGGATGGCCTAGCAGTAGAGAGCTTTGTCAAGACAGGCTAAAAAGTGAGCACAATTTTCACCCTGTTTTAGATATGGAAGGCCCAAAGGTGGTGCAGACCTAGTATGGGGTGGGAAAATTGGGTCCTCCATGTTTCTTCCTCTACTACGTGCAGTGGGAAGCAGGTGGGGTAGTGGGGGGGATGGGGTATTGTTTAAGGGAAGGATATGGATATGGGGGTTGGAGGGCAATGAGAATGGGGGGATGGGGTGGCGCCTGTGGTTTAGTGAGTAGGGTGCCGGCCCCCTATACCAAAGTTGGCGGGTTCAAACCTGGCCCCGGCCTAACTGCAACAACAAAAAAAATAGCCGGGCATTGTAGTGGGCGCCTGTAGTCCCAGCTACTCAGGAGGCTAAGGCAAGAGAATCGCCTAAGCCCAAGAGCTGAAGGTTGCTGTGAGCAGTGATGCCATAGCACTCTGCTGAGGCCAACAAAGTGAGACCCTGTCTCTAAAAAAAAAAAAAGAGAGAGAGAGAGAGAATGGGTCAGTGATGGGAGGCTATAGACCAAAGAGAATTTACCACACAAAGGAATTTACCAGGAGTTCTGACTGAGAGAATGAAGGTATTATAGGGTGGGGGTTGGAGAGGAGCAGGAGGGGCTGTGGAAGGGCATAAGGGGCAGGGCTGTCCGTTGGGTGAAAAGAAGACAATAGAGACCCAGACGGACTGTGGAAAGCCAGTGTTACCCGCACCGGGAGAATCTGAGAGGGTTCACAAGAGGAACATAAAGAATGTTTCAGAGTATGAGAAATGAATGGATGTAAAGGATTTCTGACTATTTGCTTAATTTTTGAGAGTAATTATTGAAATCTGTGACAACTGAGATATAGAAGGTGCCATGGTTAGGGCAATGTGAGCCATTGTCCAGATCGTACATAGGTCAAGCAATATTATAGAAAAATATGCAGTTTTTAGGTTTGAGGTCAGGATAGAGTTGTAGAGGTTCGAGGTGAGTTAAAAAATAGCTTAGAGATGAAGGGGGAGTCGGTGACTGAGCAGTGCCCATATGAAAAACTGGGGGTAGAAAATAAATGAGATTAAAGTGAAGATGTAAAGAGAACTTCCAAGGAGGAAAAGGAGGGATGAAATGGCCAAGGTTGCAGTTAGAGAGGACCTGGCTTCTGCCTGTGGCCATCAGCCAGAAAAAAGTGATCCAGACCCCCGGGAGGGCATTAGATGGGTGAGTCTGGATTACCAGGAGTTAGTCCATGACCAGAAGAGACACGGACCACCGGGAATGGTCCTCCTGTGGCACTGGACCTCCTCTGCCCTGGCTAGGGTCAGGGAGAATACCTGGTCTCTGCATATGACTTTGGTCAAAGAGGGTCTGGCCTCTGTGTGTGATCTTAATCAGGTGGAAGAATCTAGGCCCACAGTAGGGCACCAGATGGGTGAGCCTCGCTCACTTTAGTTAGCCCGTGACTGAAAAAGACACAGACCACTGGGAGTGGCCCAGCCCCACAGGAGGGCACTGGACAGGGGAGCCTGGCCTGCTGAGGTAGATCCATAACCAGAAGAGACATGGATCTTGGGAATTTTTGATCTAAAATGGGAAGAGGGAAAGGAAGTTTGTTGTTTTTTTTTTTTGAGACGGAGCCTCAAGCTATCCCCCTGGGTAGAGTGCCATGGCATCACAGCTCATAGCAAGCTCCAACTCCTGGGCTCAAGCAAGTCTCCTGCCTCCGCCTCCCAAGTAGCTGGGACCACAGGCGCCTGCCACAACGCCTGGCCATTTTTTGGTTGCAGCCATCATTGTTGTTTGGCCGGCCCAGGCTAGATTTGAACCCGCCACCCTAGGTGTATGTGGCTGGTGCCTTAGCCGATTGAGCCACAGGTGCCAAGCTGGAAAGGAAGTTTTAAAAGGTGCCAAGAGACTATCTACAAATGCTTGAAAGCGCAGAAAGACTATATGTGAGTGCCTGAGGCTACAAAAGGAGCAGAGATACTATAGACGCATGTTTTTAAAAGGCGCGTAAATAAAGGAAGAGGAGAACAGGAATTAGAGTAGGGATGGGAAGAGAAACAAAGTTCAGAAAAGGAGTTCTAGACAAAGGCTCACCTCACCATTACATGGATGAATTTTAGGCAAGGTCAGAGAGTGTCCCATTTCCCTTCCTCTGGTGGGAACAAGGGTCCGTTTGGTTGGGTCCCATGGTGTATATTTCGCGTGCCCCCCCCCAGGGGGCTTCTCCCCATCCAAGTCACAGCACTATATGAGAAGTTAAGGGCCCAAAGATGAAAGATTATTCCAAGGCGCAAAACAAAATGAAAATGTAATACTGGTTCTGTGTGGTCAATGTGGTCTTTATTCTACTTGGGTGCAGGTGAGATGAAATCTCTGACCTGGAAAAAATTCCACATGGGCTGTGGCAGATGGGGACTTAAAGACTGGGGGTGGTGGTGGCAGGGATTGGCTCATTCCTTATTTCCTGGGTGGGACATGCACTTGATCCTTCCTGGGCGGGGGCAGTCCTACCTTGGCAGGTCAGTGCATTCTATCCTATTAGTATATTCCTCTGTCAGGGCCTTTGCACGGGGTGTTTGGGGCCCTGTCATTCCCCTTCCAGCACCCTGCTTCAGCCCTTCACATCATCTCTTTATCAAGGTGCACAATTATATAGACATCTGACCGTGGGCTTATCTGAGGTCTGTCTTCAAGGCGGGTAGTGCCTGTTCCTGCATTCCCAACACAGAACATGAGCTTGTACTCGAGTGAGTGCTATGTAAACTTCTGTTAGATGCGTGAAGACATTCCCTATACAATGCCCGGTGTGCTCAGGCCACAGAGCTGCCATTGAACCTGCTGGCCATTAAAGTCCACCACGTTCCAGCCGGCAGGAAAAATTCCAAGCTGACATTAAATCAGACCCCCACAAACGTGATTCTTACTGAGTAAGACACGGAGACAATCTCGCCCTTTGTCGGGGCTGTGGGAGTTTCAACTTACACGTAGAGAGAAGCCAGTCTAAAATCAGTCGCTTTTTGAAACCATCGGCTTGAGAAATTAAGGATTCTGTCAGCATGCTCTGAATTTCTGGGCCCAGCAATTAATTCCTTCTAGATTAAAGGATTGTTGTGTTTCTGATACATTATTATGCGGAGTGGGCTTGCTGTGAATTTTAAAACTTTAACCAGAATCCTCATTAACTGGGACCTTTTATCTGTGTGCAACTTCTGGAAGAGGCCAGTGGCTAGAAAGTGAGCTGCTGCATCCAAAAAACTCCCTCCGGGAGGTTTCCCCGATGCACATTCAGCCAGGCAGCTGTTCTCCCTCCCAGAGCCATTTATTGACAGCATGCCCAGCCCAGGCCTGACCATGTGTGTCACCCCACCTGCCCTCTCAGGTGGCCACAGTCACCATCTCCAGCTTCAGGTGTGGGAGATTGTGCCCCCTGATCAGACCAGTGGGTGGACCAAGTCTATGTGACCTCTAGTCCCTGGGCTTGGCCCCCACCTTCCACTGTGTCCCCTTTTCTTTAGATAGTGAAGACTGTCGTCCAGAACAATGACTGGCCTTTTGAGCCACCATCCAGCTAAGAGTGATTCCACCTCAGGATGGTGTCCAGAGCTGCTTCTGTGCTGGGACTGAGGCTCCACTGGGCCCTTGCAATAGGGAGGCCAGAGGGAGCAGGTCCAGTGGTATGTGAGGCCCACCTGGGGTCATGGGCTCCAATCTCTGGGAGTACCCACCGGGTTCCAGTAGAGAGGCCAGCCTCCACTATCTCTCATGAACAGGGTCTGTCCCCTCCCCAGCATCAGTGCCACTCCTGCTGTGTGTCAGGGAACTTTGGGTTTCTGTTAGGTGGAGTCCAGCCTGGCTGCATTGAATTCAGATGCCACCCCTTGAGGGAAGGACTTGCACACTTCCTGTCTGATGTTGGCTGAAACACCCCCAAATCAGCCTGAGTCCTCCTCAAATTTTAGCAATTCCTCTACTTCAGTTCACACGGGTTATACATGCAGCACTTATGCACCCAGCCATCCCCTCACCCTGGCAAGCCCAGAACCAGCACCACCCCCCAGTCCAGTGTGAGGCCCATGCCAAGAGCCAGGCCACCTACCACAGTGAGCTTGCCCTGGGACCCCAGGGTATTCTTCTAGAAACTTTAGAAACTCAAACGGCAGCCAAGCACGGCGCTTCACATCTGTAATCCTACCATTCTGGGAGACCGAGGCAGGTGGATTGCTTTAGCTTAAGTGTTCAAAACCAACCTGAGCAAGAGCAAAACCCCATGTCTACAAAAAATAGAAAAATTAGCCAAGTGTTGTGTCAGACACCTGTAGTCCCAGCTACTTGGGAGGGAGGAAGATCACTTGAGCCCAAGAGTTTGAGGTTGCTGTGAGCTAAGATGACACCATGGCACTGTACCCAGGGCAACAGAGTGAGACTCTGTCCTTTAAAAAAGAAAGAAACTCAAAAGGGAATGAGGTCAGGACTCCAGGAGCACCAGCACACCTCAGAAAACAACCCCCCTTTCAGGTCCCCATAGGAGGTATCAGGAGCCAGGCCACACCTGAGAGAACAGCCCAGAGCTCACTGTTGACAAACAGAGAAACCAAAATCTCTGGGCACTGCTGGTGGGAAGGTAAATGGCACAGCCACGGTGGAAAGCAGTGCAGCAATTCCTCAAAAAACTAAACATTTTATAGAATCACCATATAATCCAGCAATTCCACTCCTGGATATATGCCCCAGAGAATTGAAAACAGGGTGTTGAAGAGATATTTGTGTGCCTGTCCCATAGCAGCGCTGTCCACAATAGCTAAAATGCGGAGGCAGCACAAGTGTTCATCGGCAGGTGATAACAGTGAGTCCATACAACGGCGTAGTATTCAATCTTAAAAGGGAACGAAACTCTGACACGTGCTACAACACAGGTGAAATATGAGGGCATTATGCTAAGTAAAACAAGCCAGTATTTATCACAAAACAATAAATACTGGCTGGATGAGGTGGTTCACTCCTGTAATCCCAGCACCCTGGGAGGCTGAGGCAAGAGGATCCCCTGAGCTCAGAAGTTCAAGATCAGCCCGAGCAAGAACAAGACTCTGGTCTCTACTTAAAATAGAAAAATTAGCTGGGCATGGGAGGCGTCTGCAGTCCCATCTACTCGGGAAGCTGAGGCAGGAGGATCTCTTGAGCCCCAGAGTTTCAGGTTGCTGTGAGCTAGGCTGAGATCATGGCGCCCTAACAGAGTGAGACTCTGTCTTAAAATATATATATGTGTGTGTGTGTGTATACTGTATGATTCCAATTATATGAGGTCCCTAGAGAAGTCAGATCCATAGCGACAGAAAGTAGAATGGTGGTTGCCAAGGGCTGGAAAGAGGGAGAAATGAGGAGTTATTATTTAATGAATACAGAATTTCAGTTTTACAAGAAAAAAAGATTCTAGAAACAGATGGCGGTGGTGGTTGCACAATGCTAGGAATATATTTAATACCAGTGAAGTGGACACTTAAAATGGTAAATTTTGTAATATTCTGTAATAAGTAGAATGCTAAAATTCCACTTAGATGAGATGCTTAGAGTAGTCAAAATCACAGACAGTGGAAGGGTGGTTGTCAGGGGCCGAGGGAAAGGGAAACGAGGGATTGGTATTTAATTGGCGCAGAGTTTTGGTTACAGAAGATGAGAACGTTCTAGAGATGGATGGTGGTAATGGTTGCACAACAATGTATATGTACCTAATGCTGCTGAACTGCATGCTTAAAAATGGTTAAAATCGTTAAAACAGTCAATGAACATTTTACCACAATTTATTAAAAAAAAGGTGCCCTCCATCAAGCATTCTGCTATTAATTCTATTGAACCCTGGCAGCAACATTTCAAGATCCATTCTACTAACCACCTCATTTTACAGGTGAGAAAGCGGAGACAAGGAGGTGGCACCAGCAGCCTGTGTTTACCCTGAAAGTGGCAGGGCAACGAGTCAACCCAGGACCACCAGGCGTTCTGTTTCCCCCACACCCCCACCCCGGGCTGGGCCACAGAGGGTGTGCCCCCCTTCCCTGACCACTTTCCACAGTTCTGCTCAGATTCTCCTGCAAGGGGACAGCTAACAGGATCCATATGGTGGTTCCCAGATTGACCAGAATGGGGCCTTAACTTAAAACCCCTCTGCCAGGATTTCCAAATGCATCCCAGACTCCTGTCATGGAAGTGACTGGTGCCCTCCTCAGGGACAGAGGAGCAGACAAGCCTGGCCACGGGCCTAGGCAGTGACTGGGGGCTGGAGTGGGGTGGCACCAGCTTCCTCCATCACTTCAAAGCCCCCAGGTGCTCTGCAGACCCTGGAATTCCCAGCATCCTCAGACAGTGCGATTCATCTTTTTTTTTTTTTTTTGAGACGGAGCCTCAAGCTATCCCCCTGGGTAGAGTGCCATGGCATCACA
>CAUYQV010013270.1:0-39396 GCA_963574575.1 Galagoides demidoff | reverse complement strand
CTCCAACTCCTGGGCTCAAGCGAGTCTCCTGCCTCCGCCTCCCAAGTAGCTGGGACCACAGGTGCCCTCCACAACGCCCGGCCATTTTTTGGTTGCAGCCATCATTGTTGTTTGGCGGGCCCGGGCTGGGGATTCAAACCCACCACCTTAGGTGTACATGGCTGGTGCCTTAGCTGATTGAGCCACAGGCGCCAAGCCTAGACAAAGAATTCTTAAATAGGACTTTAAAAACATAATCCCTAAAAGGATAAAATGGATTTCATTAAAGTCAAAACCTCTGCTCTGAGAGAGAGGCTGCTGAGAAAGTGAAAAGGCAAGCTATAGACTTGGAAAAAGTATTTGCAAGGGACATATCCCACAAAAGATTTGTGTGCAGACTATATAAAGAATTCTCAAAACTCAACAGTAAGAAACCAAAACAAAACAAAAAACATTAAAAACTGGGCGAAAGATTTGAATGGGTACTTTACCGAAGAGGAACTAAGGACAGCTAACAAGCAAATGAAAAGATGTTCAACATCATCAGCCATCAGGGCAATAAGTTACAACTATACACCTATTAGAATTAATAAATTAGGAAATACTAACAATACCAAGTGTTGACAAGGCTGCAGAGTGACTAGACTGCTCATACATTGCTGGGGGGGATTTGAAATGGCACAACCAGTCTGGAAAACAATTTGTTAATTTCTTATAAAGGAAAACATATATTTACCATATGACCCAGCAATCCCAGTGTTGGGTATTTACTCTAGAGAAATGAAAACTGGTACATAGATGTTCATAGAAGTTCTCTTGGTAATTGCCAAATGTCCTTCAATGGATGGATGGATATACTATGGCACATCCACCCAATGGAATACTACTCTGCGCTAGGAAGGAATGAACTATCAGTACACACGACTTGAATGAACTTCAAAGGCATAATGCAGAGTGAAAGAAGCCAGTCTCAAAAGGTTCAATATTGTATAGTCCCATTTATGTGACATTCTCCAAAAAGCCCCCAAAGCTATAGTGATAGAGAATAGGTCAGTTGTCAAGGCTGTGGGGAGTGTGTGTGACTATTAGGGGATCATGTAGCGGGGAAGGGCTTATGGGGTGGTGAAACTATTCTGTATACTGATTGTTGTGGTTACATGTGTGTGGAAATTCATAGGCCATAAATGTACACAGAAAAAGCAATTTTACTGTATTTGAAAAGTAAACGAAACAAAACAAAAATGCTGTGAAGAAAAATATTACTGAAGACTTAGTCCCTTCTGGGTCTCTAGTAAGTAGTGGGTGTACAAAGCTTTGGTCAGGTGAGGTTTACACTTGTGAGGGTTGTAGAAACAAAGCTAGTCACAATGTGACAGTAAGCGGATATAAACCTTACTGTAAAGGCCACCTTTTCAGAGAGGCCTTCTCCTACCCTCCCCCCACCAAACAATAGCCTTATATAAGTTTCCTGTTGCTGCTATGACAAATTGCCACAAACTTAGATGTTTAAAACAATGCAAGTATTATCTTACAGTTCCGGAGACCTGAATTCCAAACTGGGTCTCCATGGGCTAAGATCAAGGTGTCAGCAGGACCATGTTCTTCCTGGAGGCTCTGGGGAGAACCTGTTCCTTGCCTTTTCCAGCTTCTAGAGGCGCCCCCCGTTCTTCCTCCATCTTTAGGGCCAGCAATGTTGGACTAACTCCCTCTCACACCACTGTCTCTCTGGGTCTTTCTTCTGTCTCTCGCTTCCATTTCTAAGGACCTTTGCAATTATACTAAGGCTGTCAGATAATTCAGAATAATATCCCCCAGTTCAACCTCAGCTGATTAGTAGCCCACAATGTTTCTGACCTGGAATCAGGCCAGATGTCACAAGTTAAGGGCATAGTTGTACACAGTCTGCCCTCATTTCACCTGACATAGGCTCAGGAGTCCTTGGACCACTCTCATGTCTGACCAGCTGGCTACAAACTCAGGGGTTCTCACCCCTGATAATTTGTTAGAATGACTCAAGGAACTCAGGAAGGTTCTATACTTATGACTATAAGAGGCTATAAATCAGAGCCAGCCAAAGGGAGAGAGACAGGTAGGGTGAGTTCTCTGAGAGTTTCAGACATTAAGCTTCCATTGGTTGAATAAGTTGGCTTACTCAGCACTCCTGTCCAATCCACTTCTCCCTTGCTTTCCTCTACTATGAAGTCTAGAGAGAGTCTGGAGTTTCTCGAACTCTCTTGAAGCAAGTGACACAGATCTGGCCAATGAGATAGAAGTAGAATCTCTATGAGGGGGTTCTGGAAATAGAAAAGGCCCAATAAAAAGGGAGATGGGTTTGACTAGATCAGAATTTGGTCTTCTCCTCCTCTTCCTGTTTCAAATGCCAAATGATGTCAGAGCAGCAGCAGCCACCTTGTGAACATGAGGGGCAAGTTAAGACTAATGCCCTGGGCTGCGCCTGTGGCTCAAAGGAGTAGGGTACTAGCCCCATATGCCAGAGGTGGGGGGTTCAAACCCAGCCAGCCCCAGCCAAAAACTGAAAAAAAAAGAAAAGAAAAGAAAGAAAAAAGAAAAACACTAATGCCCTGAGAAAGGCTAAGCAGAAGGGTCGGAAGATTGTTGGCCTACAGGGATATCACTGAGCAATTGGACCAGGGTCAGCTATCACTCAGCTCTGGGTACTAGTTGGTCATTCTGCTACTCACATAGTCCCAATTTATGTACTCTCTAAACCTCAGTTTTCTCTGCCATTAACTGGAGTTAATATTATATTAGTCATGCTGTGTGCCAGGAACTCTTCTAGGTACTGGTGGCAAAGCAGTGAACAAGAGATAAGATTGCTATTCTTTTCGCATTTTACATTTAGGTGAGAGAATCAGATAATGAACCCACAAACAGACAAGAATATATATGACAGTGAAAGTCCTAGAAAGAAAAACGAAAGTGATGTGATGCATAGAGTCTAGTGCAGAGATGACATGGGGTCTTCATGATGTGACTCTGAAAAGAGATAAAATTTCAGCTGAGATCTAAATGTAAATAGAAGGATGGAGATAGAGTGTGTGGAACAGCATTTCAGGCAGAGGGACTAGCAAGGATCAAGGGCCTGAGTTAGGGCCAAGTGTGGTAAGTTGGCAGGCTAAGAAGAAGGCCTGGTGGCTGGAGGGTGGAAAGTGAGGATAGAGGTGAGACCAGAGAGGTGGGCGGATCAGATGACAGGTCTTGATAAACGTGACATATGTTTTCTATTACTCTAAATGCAAAAGAGAAGCCACTGGGGTCTTTCAGAGGAGTGTGGGGAAATGACTTGAGTACCTGGCACACTATAGGTGCTTAATAAACATCCATGGCTTCATAAATGTCTACAGTTCAGTGGAGGGTGCATCCATCCTGCCCTTCTCAGGTTCAGCCAGTCCCTTCCTTGTATTGCCTTCCTCATGCCCCCAACTCCTGAATGAGGATCCCTCTGGCTGCCTTTTAAGTCCTCCTTGCCCTGTGCTGTCCTCCCCCAGGGCCATGTGCTCCCTCCAGAGCAGGCGAACATAATTGCTGCTTTCTACAATGACATAAAAATCTAAGAGCCACAATCAATACAGTGCACACACATCATCATCTTTCACTGCAAACGATAAAAAGCGTAAACAGCAGGGGTGGCAGCAGCCTGGGAGGCTGCAGTGGGGGTGGGGCAGGCTGCCACTGCCTACCTGCCCATCACCCACTTCTAGGGCACAAGGCCCTTGCAGGAGGGAGGATGGTTACCTTCCCCACTCTAGGGAGCAGGGCCCCTCATTAAAGCCCACACAGGTGAGTGGTTTTTCCTCTTTTTTCTGGCAGAGTCAGTAATCCCAGTTTCTTTAACCTGACTTTAGAAATCCTATTTGCCCTCCCTTCCACTATTTTAAATGCTTTTTTCTTGCTTCCTTTGCATCTTCCATGTCTTCCAAAGTACAGAGCTAGGGATGGCTTCTGTAGGACTTGCCAGGGTCTTGCTTGTCACAACCCCATGAATCGACCTTGACCCCATTTTAACCCCAGCCCTCCACAGCTAACTTCTGCTCCATGTCCAGCCTGCCACCCACAGTTTGTCTTAGAACGTGCACAGAAACCATTATCTCACCAGCTCTCACACACTCCCGGCGATGACTTCCTCAAACTAGTTACTTAATGAACGTCATCCAATTCCGATTCTGTCTTGCCATAGTCTCATTTGCGAAAGCCAATCTGCTTTACGATTCTAACCTCTGGCTAGAAACTGCTCCCAATTTCATGTCATCCATAAACTTGATAAATGACTAGCTTGCTTCTCTGCAGTCATTCATTTATTTATTCTACCAAGTATTTAGTGAGTGCCTACTGGATGCTGGGTGCTGGATACAGAATTAAAGGAGACATAGAGCCTGCCTTTGAGAGACTCCTATTTGTGAGGTGTAGCCCACTTGGAAATGGTTCACATTTAGTGTGATTGGTGCTTGCTCTCTGCAGGAAAGAGGCTTCTTCAGCAGAAGGGCAGTTTAAATTTGCTTTAAGATGCTGAAGTGAATTTTGCCAGCTGGCAAAGAAGTGATGTCCACTTAGAAAGACTAGAATGTGCACAGGCAGATCATTCTGGGTGGGAGGGAAAAGCCATCTATTAATAGACACATGTCCAGGGGTTGGAGTCTTTTAGAACCAGGATGCTTCCTCTGTCTCTTTCAGCTCTATGCATTTCCCTGTTAGCTTCATTCTGAGGCTCCAGGTGGAAGCAAAAGGGTTACACCCTCCCAGGTTCAAATCCAGGGAAAATCAGTCTCCTTAAGTCTCCTTAAGGCTTCCTGGGTCACATGTACATCTCTGGCCATTCCAGATGGCCTGTGGAATTTAAGTACTTGTCTGGCCAGGCCTGAACCCCACTCTAGGCCCTGGGTAGAGTCAGCAACATCTGAAGCAGGGGACTAAAAGGAGGGAAAAAGGAGGATTCCCAGAGAGAAACTGGGGGCTGCTAGCTGTGGAAGGGGTGAAGGGATTCCGGGCTAAGGAAACGCAAATGATACCCACTGTGTAGTTCACCAGTGGGCTCTGTGTCCCCGGGTAGTGGAAGGGGAGCCATTTGGTTCTTTTCCACATGTTGGGTACCATCCTCCCTGAGGATGAGGATAGGGCATCTGAGACCTCCTGGTCACCATGTTCTTCTGTTTGCAGGCTGGTGGAAAATTTTCTTTTCTCCCTTGACAGATGCTGGATTGAAGCCGACCAGCAAGTAATTTCCAGTCAGTTTCCCCACCCTACCCTGTCCTCAGTCTTCCTGTTCTTCAAGCTCTTTTCAATTCCTCAAAAACCAGTACCATCTAACCCATTCTGGAAACACTATATGGGCCCCAAAACCAGCCCCTTCTAGTTGGAATTTAGCATGGGAAGATCAGCCCAAGCCAGGATCACCTGCTTTACTGGGCTGCTCGTTCACACATCCTGGGTGGTACCCACCTCTCCAAGCACTACAGCTCAGCTGTCATTGGAATTTAGGAAATAGTGGGCTGGTGGACGGGCCTTGGGGATAGACAGATCTAGGTTCTAGTCTGTAGCAACCAGGATTAGTTTCATCTACAGGTGATAGAAACCACCCAAAAGAGGAAAAACAGCACCATGAACGAGATTCATGTAAAAGTTTATTTCTCTCTCAATCAGGGTCCTGCAGGCAGGAGTCTGGGGCTGAAAGAGAAGCTTCTCAGAGTCCACAGCTGCCACTCTCTCCTGCAGCTCAGCCTTGTCTTCAGTGGCTTCCACTTCAGAGGCCAAGGTGGCTGTTGAGTTCCAGCTGCCAGGAGGACTTAGGCACTAAGAAAGACATGCCCTCTCTTTGAAGTCATTTCCCAGAACTGCCTGCTACATGTGTGCTTACAGTCAGAATTTAGTCATGTGGCCAAAATGGCTGCAAGGGAGGCTGGAAATAATCATGATTTCAGGCAGACATGGGCCCAACTAAATCTCAGAAGGAGGAGAAAATAGATGTCAGGGGTAAATAGCAGACTCTACCCCCAAACCTCTAAATGTGCTCATATCCACAATTTCACCCATCTCCCTGTGAGGGGGGAACTGTATTCCCCCATTTTACAGATGTAGAAGCTGAGGCAGAGGGAGATGTAAAGATTAGCTGCCCAGCATGCCATCTATTCTCTGTCTCTCCTTCCTATGCTAATTCTGTCCTTGCTCTTGTCTTGGACCCAGGACATGGTTCCCAGTTATTCTTGAATTATTCTTTTTTTTTTTTTTTTTGAGATAGAGTCTCAACCTGTCTCCTGGGCTAGAGTGCCATGACATCAGCCTAGCTCACAGTAACCTCAAACTCCTAGGTTCAAGTAAGCCACCTGCCTCAGCCTCCTGAAACCTGGGACTACAGGTGCCCACCACAGCACCTGGCTATTTTTTTTTTTTTAGTAGAGAGAGAGGGGGGAGTCTCATTCTTGCTCAGGCTGATTTCAAACTCCTGAGGTCGAGTGATCCTCCTGCCTTGGCCCCCCGGAGTACTGGGATTACAGGTGTGAACAACGATGTCCAGCCTATCCTTGAGTTATTTTTAAGGAGTAGGGTATTTTCTGTCTTGTCTATATGTCCAGGTCACTGGCAACCTGGGCCACCCTGAGAGAGAGAGTGAAGAAGCTCCCTTCTTATCCCCCTACAGACATGCCTGGTGTCTGAAGTGCCTGTTCCCCAGCAGAGGCAGGCAGCAGGGCCCAAAGCCTTGTTTCCCTACAAGGCCTAACTGTGCCCATTTGTGATTGATACTGGTTTAGGATGCAACAAATATGGGCTCTGTTTGTTGGTGCTCTTGAAAAATGTGCAAACCTTTCTGTTTGCACAGCCCATCTGTAAACTAGGGCTAAGCTGCGTCCTTCAGCTCTCTCAAGGGTTTCTTGACGGATATCAAGTGAAAAATAATGTGGGTAATGTGCTCTGAGGAACTCAGGGAAAGCGGCTGCACAAGCCCATGGTGCCACTAAATGATAATTGCCTGGGCCCTAGGAGGGTTATTCTGGGGGCCTGAAGTGGGGAGAATTGGGGTGGGTGAGTGATGCATGCGTCAATCTGGAATGGAACCGCTCACTTGTGGGGCAGGCAGGAGCTGGGAAGCCCTGGTGATGCCCTACCATGAAGAGAAAGGTTGTTTTCTAGGCAAGTGGTTAGCAGAGACAGCTGGCATTGTGGGAAAGTCCAGAGGCAACAAGGATTCAGGAAGGATTTGAGGTCCCCTCCATCCTAGGGAAGGGACTGGGGAATGGCACACAGGCCAGGGTCTGCAGAGAGAAGGAAAGGAGGCAGGTTTTCAAATTGAGGGTTTACCTGTGGAAAACAGAGAGTTGCTCCAAGTACCAGAGACTCCCATTTAGATGACTGAGGCTGTCCCGCTTAGCCTGTCTAATCCGCGCCCAGCATGCTGCCAAAAGTGCTGCAGCTTTGGGTTGAGCAAGGATCCCCCTCCCCTTATAACCCTGCAGCAGATTCCTGTTGCCCTTGAACCCATGAACTCCTCACGCCCTGCAGAAGCCCACCTGGTCTGGCCTCTGTGTTCTTTTTACTTTACCTCTTCCCTTTGTCCAGCTCTCCTCCTGCCACACTGCGTTGTTCTATTTGTTCCTCTAACCTACCATGCTCACTCCTGCCTCACAGCCTTTGCTCTTACTGTGCCTGGAATCTTCTTCCTTGCAGGTCTCTGCACAGCTGCTGCTCCTTCAGAGAAAGTTTTTACCTGCCTGCCCTCTCTGCCTCTAAAACAAATCCTTCTCCATCACTGCCATCATCTGGCTGCATTTTTATCATCGTACTTAAGACATCTAAAGTGATATGATTTAATTCCTTGTTTATTGCCTGTCCTCTCATGGGAGCATGACCGTAGGGCAGGGAGACTGTACACCTTGTTCCCTGCTCTCTGCAGTGCCTAGGACAGAGCAGGCTCTCAGTGCTGCATTGGACAAAGGTAGCCTTGGTCTGGGTCCCCAGAAGCAAGGCCTGAGGCAAGGTTTTGAGGGCAAGCAATTAATTTGGGAGGTGGTTGAGGACTAGGAAAATGAGACAGGAAAGGAGAGGCAGCCAGGGCAGGGAGTGTGCTCAAGTCAATTACCACTGTGGGCAACTAGAGCTCCATCCCACGGTGCTGGGACCCAGTGTAGACAACATGCCTCAAAGTTAACTCTGAGGCACATTGCAGATGTGGGGTATTTACATACCAGCTCCCATCAGTGATTGTTTAAGAAGCTACCAGTGGTGGGGTGGGAGGGGGGCTTTATCAGCACTCTTGGCTGTAGTGATGTGGGCAGAGTGGCCTTCAGACACCAAAGATAGGCCTCAGACGAAGAAATGCAGGTGCTGGTGGTTGGAAGTTGAGCTGATGTACATAAGAGCAGAGCATCTACATTACCTGCTATGGAAGAAAGCACCAAAATGGGCAGAGGAAGGGTCCTGGGCATCAGGCACAGCCCAAACTCAGTTACCCACATAGGGGTCCTGGGTCAGGGCCTGACCCAGCAAGGTGATGACATTCAGCCCTTGCTCTTCATGGACTGAGATGCCTTTGGCTGTAGGTAACTAATCCATTTCAAAATGGGTTAAGGACATTTTTTTTTTTTTTGAGACAAAGCCTCAAGCTGTCACCTTGGGTAGAGTGCTGTGGCATCACAGCTCACAGCAACCTCCAACTCCTGGGTTCAAGTGAGTCTCCTGCCTCTGCCTCCCAAGTAGCTGGGACTACAGGCACCTGCCACAATGCCTGGCTATTTTTTTTTTTTGGTTGCAGCCATCATTGTTGTTTGGCGGGCCCGGGCTGGATTTAAACCTGCCAGCTCAGGTGTATGTGGCTGGTGCCTTAGCTGCTTGAGCCACAGGCGCTGAGCCGGATTAAGGACTTTTATCTCACACGGCAGGAGGCTTAGACAAGGGACACCTCCCGCCATGGGAAATCTGAGATTTAGGGACCTTGCCTCTTCTCCTGCCTCTGCTCTATCCCTGTTTATAGGTCAGCTCAACCCTCAGCCTCATACCCCTCATGGTCACAATATGGCTGCTGCAGCTCCAGGAGTCACACCCAGATGCTATAATGCTTAGAGATAGAAGCATCTCTGCCTGTGGTTCTCTTACAGAAGCAAAAAACCCCTCTGACCTCTGTTCATATGTCATTGACTGTAAACAGACTGCACGCCCACTACCCCTAAACAAATAAGGGTTATGGGACATAGGACCATCAAGAGTCAGCACAGGGCAGGTGATCAATGGTGTCTGCCAAACACACTTTCCATTCCACAGCTAAGGACAGGATGGTTGAGAGGCCCCAAGCAGCAGCCCTGGGAGGAAAGGTGTAGGTTGAGCAGGAAGGACCTGACTGAGGTAGTCTTGAAAGGAGACTGAGAGACCTGGGTCCTGGCAGATGGTTTCCTGGCCTCCTCAGGTTTCTGGCTTTCCCAACAGCCTCAGGAGGCAAGCCTGGGGCAGGAGGAGTTTGGAGAAGCTGGGGGGCGGGGGGGAGGCAGGAGAGACCTCTGCTCTCCCCCTCTGCAGGTTTGTACTTTTTTTGGCAGCTAATTACTTAGGATAGATGATTCTGACTCAGATGCAAGCCCCCTTCTCCTGTTCCCCCTCTCTCCAGCTGGGACAGAACAGGTGGTAGAGGGAGCAGAGGGTCCTAGCGTCACTGCTGTCACTACTGTGGCTGCTTACAGGGCCATTCGTCACTGGGGGTGTTTATACCCCACTTGGGGCCAGAGCCTGAGCAGAACAGGTGGTGTGTTGAGAGGAAGCAAGTGGGGAGGTGATGGGGAATTAACTCTTCTGGCACTGTCTCTAGAAGGGCGTCTGGGGCTCGATGGAGGTGGCTAAAGACATAGGGGCCTCATGTCTTGAGGGCCTCACAGAATGAGGGAGTAAACTGCAAGAGGCATTTCAACTTCTCCTGTGTTTGGAAGATTTGGAGATTAAGAAGATTAACTCAGATGAAGAAGACTGGCTATTGGTGGTTTGCTGGGGGTGGGGCATGAAAAAAGCCCCAATCTGGAGCATTTGGGGATTGCTGTCATGTAAATACTATACTCTCACCCAGGCTGACTTCAAGCTGCCAATTGTGGAGTAGCCAAGCTGGCGAATCTTGAGTACTTAAGAATTGGTTCCTAGGAGCCAGTAGGAGCTGGCAACAGCACATCCCTGTGTATGAAGCTATTCACTTATAGCATCTAATTTATTTATCCATTGGCTTAGTAGGAAATTGCAGGGCACCTTCTGTGTCTGGAGCCATGATCTGGGCACACCAAGCAGACCCAGTTCCTGCTCCCCTGAGCACATAGATACAGATGAAATCATCTTAGACTGGGATGGAGTTACTGTGACAACAATTTAACAGAGTGCTGTTGGGGGGATGTGGCCTTGAGATCTCAGCATCATCCCTCTGGTGTCCAGACTGTGAGTTTATAAAGGAAATTGTAATCTGCTTATGTCCTTACTGGGCAGTTTTGCTATCCTGCCTGAACAGAGAATGGTGAAGGCTTGGGTCTTTTCTGTCCTGGCCATTCTGGAACTCTCTTCTACTCATATCACATGCTCCCCTTTTATGACTTCCCTGCTGTCTCTGGGCCACCTATGCCCTCTGCCCAGGCCAAAAGGCATCCTTTGAGACTATCTCTGTCTGAGTTCTGGAATTCTCTCGGCAGCGGGGAGAGGGTTGGTAGTAGGTGTCTCATGGGCCATCTTTTCCCCAGCAACAAATTTTCCTTCCCTCACCCTGCTTCTGGGGCAGGCCAGGCCCAGCCAGCACAAGCAGAAACTTCATGCCCAGGATCCGCTCTTATCTGAGCCTCTTCCTACGTGGGATCGCAGCTCAAACTACTGCCCTCTCCACCTCAGTTCCTGAGAAAACGTGGTGGTACTTTATGAGCCATCAATAGTTCTGGAGGCTGGCTGAGCTAACCACTTTCCAAGGGCCCCACCCCCACCCCGGACCCTCTCATCCTCTCTCTGCAATGTGGGCAGGGCGGGGGTGACAGCGACGCAGGCTGCGCTCCACAACGCAGACACAGCCTTATGTTATTTTCACTTGCACCTGAATCTTCAAATCATGCGTGTCTCCCGGCTAGCCGGGCCTTTGACGGGAAGCTGTTAATAATAGATACAAGCGACGGTCTGGTAACCAACTGCTGGAGACAGTAATTAGCATTTTAATTTAGGCATTTTCTTCACACTCACCTCTGGAGACCTGGGTTCGAATCTGAAATTGGGGTCACCAGCGGCGGTTTGCCTGTGTCTTCTAATCCCTCCGTGGTGGTTTGTCTTTGTCACGCAAACGGACGCAGCCCAGAGCCGAGTGTGGCCTGAGGGGGGCGCTGTCTGTCCAGGCTCGGCGCCGCGGCCGGCGAGGCAGAGCTGCGGGGAGGTGCGCGGGGACTTGGACAGAGCCGCCCAGCCCTGGGGCGGGAGCGTGCGGCGCAGAGGTGGGCGGGGACTAAAGAATGGGAAAGGGGCCTGGGCGTAGCTTGGGGGCAGAGCCGGCTCCAGGAAGGGGAGGAGAGCGGGGTGAGCTGTGTGCCCCCCTTACCGGGCCAGGACGGACTGTCAGTCTTACCTTTCACAAGCATTCATTTTCTTGATTTTTTTTCAAGCCCAGATTTCCTGCTTTCCTGCCTCAGCAGCTGCCTTTCTTTCTTTCTTTCTTTCTTTGACAAAACGAGATTTAAAAACCACAGTCAAAAAGAAAAGTTCTCTCTTCCCTCAGTGTCCCAGGGCTAGGGGTAAAGTTTCTACAGCTTTTGCGTCTGGAGAGAGACAAGCTCATCCCTGTTTATAGTGCCCCCATGGAGGGGAGCACACTTCGTATCTCCTTTTCCCAGATCCCCCCACCTTGGGTGGGGAGTAGGTGGATGTAGGCAGCTCCTTCTGGGACAATTCCTAATTAATCATGCCTTGCTGTCTCAGCCCAACTTCTGACATTCAGGGTTGCTGGAAGATAGCCACATGCATTTAAAAATGACCTACATATTCCCCTCCATGCAAAAGCATCTTTGATCTCTGAGGTGGCATTTCCAGCCTCCCAGGGTTTTGGGGTCTGCGGAGACTTGAGGTGGATCTAGAGGTGAATGGGTCTTGAAGAGGAAGGTTATTATTTGGGCTCTGAAAACCCATGGTGGATAGAGCAAGGCAGCTGTCTCCCAACATGCTTTAGAGTGAACCAAATCTACCAGTGCTTTGGGCCCAGCGTTCTGGGCTAGTGCAGTGGTGTGTACGTAGGTAGAAAAGCTGGGGAGCTCTCTCTTGCCTCATCTCTGATGTCATCCCCATCACTCAGGAATCTTTAGGTTGCAAATGATGGAGGGCAAAACTCAGACTAACCTAAAGAAAAAAGTGAATATATCCATGCTTGCAAGTGAAAAGTCAGGTGGTACATAGGTCAGGTTTCAGGTAATGCTTGATTCAGCTAAATTACATCACTCCATGATCAGATTTCTTTCTGACTCTGTGCACTGGTTTCCACTGCTTCCTCCTGTGGCTGGTTCCCCTCAGAGCCATCAGTTGGTGGCCAAAAGTCCCTTGGACTCCATATTTCTTTGTTTTTTCTGGTGAGAAGGGAGAGGCTTTCTGGATTCATTTCTGGGATTTATAGTCCCTCACTGATTTAGGTCACATGCCTATCATTGAATTAATGACTGTGACCATGGAATGAGAGATATCAGATTGTCTCTGGAGCTGAGAAGGGTTCAGTCCAAATTTGCCACAAAGGCGAATAGACTTAAAGGCAGTAGCCAGCCTCTACTCAGTCTATCCTATTTGTAACCTCTCCTTCCCTGCAAAGGAATTACATAGCTGTGCCCTCTGCCAGGTGATGTTTTTTGTTGTTGTTCTTTTGCTGTTTATTTAACATAAAGGGTTAGACTTTGGTGTGCAACAGGACTTTGCAGTGGCCCCCATTCAGAATGGACTGAGGATACTTCCCCACCCTATTGATGGTCTTGGTCATGTGACTCACTCTGGCAAATGGAATGTTAGCTGCTGTGCCTGATAGATTGGCCTCTTGCATTCTTCCAGCCAGAAGAAGAGGAGCATGCTCTCAGTAGGTACTTACTGGTCCTTGGATGTGAGACACGTGGAATGAAGCTGAGACCAACCTGTGGCCTGAAGCCATAGAAAGAAACATTTGTCATTTTCAGTTGCTGAGATTTTTAGGGTTGTGTGTTCTACAGCATTATTGCAGCAACAGTTGATAAAGGCAAGTGCAAAGCAACTGCTAGATTATTACAGCTTTGACATTCTGGATGTTGGGGGCAAGGGAGATATCAGAGAGGAAATTGGAGGATTTCCACAGAAAAGCCCCTTTGCTCTTTGGAATGAAGAGAAGTATATGGCATTCCTTTCCTTAGGATGTCTCTTGACTTTTCTTGCCAAGGGCCTTCTTCTTCTTCTTCTTTTTTTTTTTTTTTGAGACATAGTCTCAAGCTGTCACTCTGGGTAGAGTGCTGCAGCGTCACAGCTCACAGCAACCTTAAACTCTTGGGCTTAAGCAATTCTCTTGCCTGAGCCTCCTAAGTAGCTGGGACCACAGGGGCCCTTTACAATGCCTGGCTATTTTTGGTTGTAGTTGTCATTGTTGTTTGGCAGGCCCAGGCTGGATTCGAACCTGCCAACTCCGGTGTATGTGGCTGGCGCCGTAGCCACTGAGCTACAGGTGCTGAGCCAAGAAAGAGTTTCTTCTATGGGGGAGGAGGCCAGAACATGGCCTATAAGAGCAATGAGACACTCCCTCTTCTCCACCCTACCTCCAGCTCTGCTTGCTATTCCCTAGAGATGGCTGAAGGCAGAGCTCAGGACAGGTCCTGGGCAGCACATCCTCACAGCATGCTGAGGGGGCAGCACCAGTCTGGGCTGTCTGGCCCTGGCATAGCTGCTTGGCTCTAAGCTACTGTGTGCAGTTGGCATATTCCTAGAAAACTGCATTTAAATTAAAGTTTTATAATTTCATATCCTTTTAAAATGCCTTTAAGAGAATCCAGTCAGAGGGTGAGGAAGAAAGGATACATCACACTGGTAAGTACTGACTCTAATTTATCTGGTCTGTGCCACACGTTTTTCTAAATGTTAGCTTGCCTACACTGTCACAGCCCTGTTCACAAACATGTTCATGTGTCCTTCAAAACCCCCTTCGAGTGGAAGGAGAGGAGTTATTCATGTCTCCAATGAGGAAAGCCAGGCTCAGAAAGCAATGGACAGAGACCCAGCTTGGCCTCCTGACCCTAGACAGGGGCGCTGTCCTCGCTCCAGGCTGTTGTCGAAGGCTGTCTTGCAGCCTCTCCAGAGACAAGTATTGTAGTTGGGTTGTTGTACATCCTTGTTGCCTGCCCCAGGCCTTGGGGGAAAGGGAGTGCTGCCTTTCCTTAAACCATGAGACAGAAAGTTTTGCTCTGGCCCTATGTGTTGAGGGCCCCATTGATGTTAGGGCATGAACTTGGGCCCTGAAAAGATGTGTAGATCTAAACTCTATCACTTGAGTAAACAACTTTACCCTTGAAATCCTCATCTCCCAGTGTGAAATAACGAATGCCTGCCCCAAAGTAAACATTCAATAAACAGGAGTTACTGGGTGTCTTCAGACTTGCTAGGATGGCAACATGGGTAAGAACTTGCATTCTGGATCTGGACTCCCTGGGCTATGATCCAGGAACTGTCTCTCATTAGGGAGTCATTTCCAAAAATTTCATGCAGCCTCTCTGAGCCTTAGTTTCTTCAATCTATTGGATCAAGACAAGTATGATGACTTCAGTAGGAGGACCCTTGGCCCCTGCGCAAGTGCTCTTGGCCACCCAGATGGGAGCAGGCATAGACTAGTAAAGTGACAAGTAAAGGGACAGAGAAGTTGTAAGATAAATCTGAAGGCAGGTGAGGGTGACCTGAAAGTCCTTTCCTGCTGTGGCTGAAGGCTCTGCAGTTATTGGTCAATACTTCATTGACTTGCACAATCTCTTCATATCTCCTATCTCCAACTTTAAGGGGGGGGATCTTTTCTGCACAGCAAGGTGTTCCCATGGCAACCTCCTGGCAACAGAAAACAGCCATGCCTCCCAGAACAAGCAGCCTCCTCCCCTGCATCCTAGAGAAGCCACCCATGGGGCTGACCCTTCAGCTCTTAGCATGGCCTCAGGCAGTGCCCCTTTCCTTACACTTCTGGTTCTGGAGCCTGGCTCTGGAGGCCACGCCTGCATGGTAGTGTACACATTTTATGTGTATTTATGGAATGTCTGTGAAGTCCACAACTCACCAAGTGCTAGCTGGGGACCCAGCAATGGAGAAGACAGATAGAACCTATCCTCAGGGACTAAAATTCTAGTTGGCTTCTCTTCAAGTAAAGAGAAAAGACATCAGGCAATTTTAGCCAGTGCTAAGTGCTATGAAGAGCATGGCTTGGGTGCCTGAGGTGGATGGAGGAGGCAGTTAGGAAAGGTCTCTCTGGAGATGCCATCTGAGCTGAGCCCTGAATGAAGAGAGGAGCCCAGCCATGTAAGATCCTGCAAGATGTGTGTCCAGGTGGAGGGGACAGTGCATGCAAAAGTCCTAAGGCAGGAGTGAACTCAAGTGTTTGAAGAACTGGCAGCAGCTAGAGGGCCCAGGTTTGGTGGCCAAAGGAGGGAACTGAGATGTGTCAGGCCAGGTAGGCAGAGGCTCTGTAAAAGACGGCTTTAGAAGCTGGGGACAGGAGTGAAGATTTTATCTTGACTGCAGTGGGCACCCACTGGGGCCTTTAGAGTGGGATAGAGACCTAGTGGAATACAAATTTTAATAAGATTCTTTTGATTGCTTTGAGGTTAGTTGCACTCTTCCAGGGTTCCTCTGCCTGGGAAGCTCCATAATTATTGAGTAAACTGCTTATTTTGGCTGAGAAATAAAACTACAGCTTTCTGGATCTGGTCTTTCTTATACCCCTGTAGGTCTGGGACTATCTTTATAGGCACATAGGGATCTTCTCCCCGAATGTCACTATCCTCCTTGTTATGACTTTGATATCTCTGGCTGCTGATAGCAAAGCCCCCTCCCCAGACCCAGTCAATCACATTCTATCCCACCCCCAAAGCCATCGAGATTTCTCCCTGATGAATGGGCAGTGTCAGACCCATGAATCCTTCAACCAGCCTAGGCCTGAGCGCTCAATCTCTCATAACTCTGCGTTAAGGATGCAGAGTGACACTTGAGACAGCTGGATAAAGGATGAAATAAGAGGCCTGATAAGTAGGATTGATGGCTGTCCTTGCCCAGGATCGGCTGGGGGAAGGGGAGAGGAGGACCCAGGTTGAATTATTACCCTCTTCAGGATGTCTGGGGCTTTGAGATTGCTCAGACAGACTACCATTGATCTCTGACCCCTTCAGAAATCTCAGTTCCCAGGCCCCAGAGTGGCCCTCTGCATTTGTGCAGACCAGGATGGAGCACTGAGTGCTGGCGTGGGCCTCGGAGGAGTGTGATGTCAGGAAATGGGAGCCTCACCTCGAGTTCCACTGGAGGCAGGCAGGATTCTTTTTTATTCATGACAGAAAACGAAGCCAAATTTCCTAAGCCCAAAGGAACTCTATTGGCTCACATAGCAGAATAGTTTAGGGGTAGCTCTTCCTTCAGGTGCAGCTTGATCCAGGACTCCAACAATGAGACTAGTCCTTCCATTTATTGGCTCTTCCTTGGAATAGGCTCTGTTCACAGCAGGCTTTCTCCTCATGGTTGCCAGATGGCTGCAGAAAACTTCCAAGGCCATCTTCTTTCTTATTTGTGTCCAGTGGGAGAGACTTCCAGAAATGAATAAAAGCCTCAGAATGGAGTCTCATTGACTTGGGTCATGCTGACAGTAGGTCATATATTTCCTTATTTATGATATTAACCTGTCATTGTGCAATGGGAGATAGGGAATGATGACTGGCTAAGCTAACCTGGGCCCATGTCTGAAGCTCCATGTGGTGTTAATTCTACCCAAAATGCCTGGCTGGGAAATTTGGGAGTCTTTGAGGAAGAGGAAGAAATGGATGCTAGAGAACCAACAAACACATATCCACACCTTCTCTCAATTTTGTTTCTCACCATTCCCTAATTCTTATTCTCACCTCTCCCTAGTCATTGATCCAAATCCTTCACAGAAGCTTAAGCTTTATCCCTCCATATAAAATCCTCTGAATTATTTAGAACTCTTTGGTTGCAAGTGACAGAAACCCAATTAAAATTGGCATAAGCCAAAAGGGAATCATCTCACTATTGTAAAGTCCAGAGATAGTGCTGCTAGCCTTAGGCCTGGGTGGTACCAGGGACTCCAACAGCATCATGGGTACTTGGTCTCTCTTCATCTCTCTTCTCCTCTATCCTCTGTGTGACTTCATTCTCAAAAAACCTCCACCAAGGAGTGACAAGATGGCCTCCCCCAGTCCATGTCACCATCCTACTGGTTTAGCAACACCCGTGTGGGAAGAGAAACTTCCCAGGGTGAGACTCATTTTTCCATCCCTCATCAATCACTATGGAGAGCCAGGGCTGGCATTAGATAACCAGCGGGGCCTAAATCTTGAATGTGCCCCTGCCATTAGAGCATGAGATCCCTACCTGCTCTGCTGAGACCAAAATAGGAGGGGAAGCTCCTGGAAAGTGGATTCTGTTTCAAGAAAAGAGGGCTGGCTAGGCACAGTGGCTCATCCCTGTAATCCTAGCACTCTCAAGCAGGTGGACTGCTTGAGCTCAAGAGTTTGAAACCAGCCTGAGCAAAAGTGAAACCTTGTCTCTACTAAAAATAGAAAAACCGAGGCAAGAGGATGGCTTGAGCCCAAGAGCTGGAGGTTACTGTGAGCTATGATGCCATGCACTCTACCCAGGGTGACAGCTTGAGACTCTGTCTAAAAAAAAGAAAGAAAGAAGAGAAGGCCTGGAATCTGAGCAGACAGACAATAGCCTGTCCTCTTCTGACTTTGCCAGCACCACGTTGCTCTGCGTTGTTCCCCACAAATACTTCCCCGTCCATGTGTACAGCTTGAGCATGGGAACCAGGTCATCTTCTTTTCCTATGGTGAGTAGGTGCTCAATAAACCCTGCAGGAGAAACAGAATGTGGCTTGAAAGTGAATGCTATAATCACAGCTACTGGGGATAGAGAAGCTACCTCTACCAGGTGCTTCATAAATATCACTTTCAGGAATTACACACAAACAAGATAGAGATCAGAAAATATAGGCTCAGAGATATGAAGTGATTTTCCCAGGTCACAGCTGGGGAGTGGCAGAGCTAGGACCCTCACCCGTGTCTGGCTGGCTCTAGAATCCCTGGCTTTACCTCTGCCTGTACTTGCCCCACCGCCTCAATGTGTGCTCCAGGGACCTGCAAGCAGCATGAAATAGCAGGCTGATGCTATTCAATTTGCTCTCTTTTCTGACCAGCCCATGGTATATGGAGAAACCCTACTTAGGTGAGTAGATGGGCTTAATCCAGGGAAATGATCATGATACCTCTTCTGAGGCAAATCCCTCAGTGCCACAAGGAGGGCCTGGTTTCCTTACAGGATTTAATGAGCTCATTGCTATTGAAGTCTTTGCACCTGCTATTCCTTCTGCCAGAAACACTCTTCCTGCAAGTCCCTCTGGGCTCCTTCTTAGCAGTCACATCTCAAATCACAGGAAGCTCCTCTGAGACATCAGCCCCCACCACAAACATCACTGTGTATTACAGAACCTTTCACATTCTGAATTTCACTATTTATTAACTTCACGTGATTATCAGCTCATCCCATTAGAATGGCAAATTCCAGGGAAGCATGGACTTAGTCTGACTTGTTCACAGACATGGTGTCCTCAGGGCCTAGAAGGATGTCCAGCACATAATAGATGCAAAAGAAAGAGGGTAAAAATGGAAAGAGTGAAAGAACAGCCTCACAGAGCTCATGATATGCTGTTTCTAATTTCTGAGGTCATCAAGCCCTCCTTGAGTTGTATCCCACCTTTTGGACCAGGACCTCTACTTGTCACACTGGCTTGTCCACTGCTCCTAGCCTGTAAGCTGAGTTTTTGGAACAATCAGGGTAGGAGGATTTTTGCAAAGGGTATCGACCTATTCTCTAAGGCAGGGGTCCTCAAACTTTTTAAACAGGAGGCCAGTTCACTGTCTCTCAGACTGTTGGAGGGCCAGACTGTGGGCCCCGGGATTAGTTGGCTGCTAAGCAGGACAGGCAACGGCGGCAAAAACACCCAGCAGGCTGGATAAATGTCCTAGGTGGGCTGCATGTGGCCCGCGGGTTGTAGTTTGAGGATGCCTGCTCTAAGGCATGCCCACAGGGAGAGCTTATGCACCCACTTGAAGGAGAAATGGCATATGGGCCCCCTAAAGCTTATTTTTCTGTCCTGGAGCTGCACATGGGCAAGGGACCCTTCAAGGTGGCTGTGATGGTTTGAGCAGAAGCTGTACCCTGCACTGCCTCACGCTTCCTTGTAGCAGAATTGGGTGGAGTGGGGTGGGGAAGCAGAGGCTTGGCACCAGTCTCTGGCAGCCAGATCTGTTCTGGGACCTCTCTAATCTCCCGTGGGTGGGCACTCCTGTGGCTCTTGCCCTGCCCTCTGTCCCACCACCATTGTTTGCTTTTCCTGGGCCCTCCCAGCCTTTCCCTAGGATCCTATCATCTTTGTCACCTCCATACCCATTTTCCTGTTTCTAATAACTAGAAATTACCTGCTGATTACTACCCTTTCCCCAGAAAGGAAACAGAGGATGAGGTCCGACCATTTGTGTGGTACCAAGGAGGCCAGATGGACAGGTGAGAAAACAGCAGCATGTCTGGAACAGAATCCAAATGTCTTAGGAAGGCCCTCAAAGACCCTGCCAGCTGCCCCAGTGTCACCTCTGGTGGGTCACAGGCTTCATTGCTCTGTTCTCTCTCAGATGGGTCCTTTGCCTGGCACAGGACAGAGCCAGGTTCAGTCCTGAACACTCTCCTCAGACTTGTCAAGGTTCTCAACTTCTTGCCATTCAGGTCCCAGCTCCTGCAGCATTGAAGCATGTTGCAGTTATCAGGAGCACTTGGGACACCCACTCAGCTGAACAGTCCCAAGAGCTCTCATGCAGCACCTTCTCAGGGTTGCTGAAGCCACTGCTCCAGACCCTCTGCTTAGCTCCCCCTATATCCCCTATCTGTACTTCTCTTTTGGGTGAGTTTGTTTGCTGTCGGCCCTCTCCACTGAGGCAGACTAAATCTTGTAAAGGCAGGCAATGAATTGTTTTCATTCTGAGTTATTGGCAGCCCTGAGAACAGCATTGGCACATAGTAGGAGCTCAGTGCACACTGGGTGGATAAATGAACAATTAGAAACCCCTCCTCCTTAAATAGGTCCTTTCCCCCACATTATGACCTCCAGGGCTCCCGAGGCTTAGGAGAAAGGTCTCAGAGAATCTGCCTGAGCTCTGCAGGATACGAGGAGCTGCTTCATGATAGAAATTCAGAGCTGAATGAATGTTCCCCGCCTTCGGGCACACACCCCATTAATGAGCCAAAGGAGGCTATTTTAAAGCAGCCAAATGTTGCTTTTTCTCCAGTTAGTCTATAATTGTGCTTCTGACACTCCCTTAGACAACATGGGAGAGGTAGGCAAAATTATCATTATTGTTGTTGTCGTTATCTAATATTTATTATACACATTGTGTAGGGTGAGCATTTCACTCCTGGTTTGTAATCAGTTTCCATTCCCCTAAGACAGTCCTGTGAGCAGCCTGGTAAAAAAACACAACCTGGTTAAAAAAAAAAACCAACCTGCAGTAAACTGCAGGGTACCAGCGCACCTGTTGGCAGATTGCAATTCAGGGTGTTCCGCCCAGGGCTGGGCAGAAGAGACCCTCAGGCCAGGGAAGGAAGAGCACCCTGGGGCTGTTTTGAAAGCTTACATCAAACTGTAGAATGTGGAAGGATTGAGCTCTCTTAAGAGAATTCCCATAAGTAGATGATTTTTTTTTTTTTTTTTTTTTTTTGAGACAGAGTCTCACTCCGTTGCCCAGGCTAGAGGGCCATGGCCTCAGCCTAGCTCACAGCAAGCCAGGATCATAGGTTTGAGTGATCCTCCTGTCTCTGCTTCCTGAGTAGCTGGGACTACCTGCGCCTGCCACAACATCTGGCCAATTTTTCTATTTTTAGTAGAGATGGGGTTTTACTCTTGTTCAGGCTGGTCTTGAACTCCTGAGCTTAAGGGATCATCCTGTGTTGGCCTCCCAGAGTGCTAGGATTACAGGCATGAGCCACTGCACCCGGCCATAAGTACGTGATTTCTGGTCTTTTACTGCTTTATCAATGTCCCTGCCCTAATCACCTAAAACCTATAGACTAAAAATCTTAAGCTTCCCAGCTGACTGAATAGACTCCTCCTTGCCCAAAGGGACCCCAGGAATACACTAAAACTGAATTGCTGGCCAAGAGAAGGAAGGTCAGACATGCCTCATCATGCTCCCCTCCCTTCTTGGAGATTGAAAGGAGATCAGCAGTGTGCCCAGAGACAAGACTGGGAGAGGTACAGGCCAAGTTTAATGAAAGGGGACAGATAAAGTGTCTGGGCAAAGATAGCATCTGCACTGAGGGTGGTTGTGTTGCAGAAAGACTAGGCCCAATGGAGAGAAAGAGCAGCCAAACACCGTATGTAAGAGGAAAAAGGCTTTTATTCAGCTGGTGAGCAAAGAGCTTGGAAGAATTCAAAATGGCTATGCTCCCCAACTGGCTTGGTCTTTCCCTTTTTATCTCCAGTCAAAAAGTTCTAACCCATGGGTACCTTTCTCATTGGTCAGTTTGAATCAAGCTGGAGAAGCTGTTACAGCCCCCACAGAACTACCAGATTTCAACGATGTGGAAATTTCCAGATCATGGGAAGTTAAGTCTACAAATTCCTAACAGCTGAGTCACCATAGAGAAGACCCTGCAGGTGTATCCTTGGGGTCTCCTTGAGAAGACCTCTGTTCTCCTAGACCTCACGCTTCCTGGGTGTCCTCTCTCAGTTGGAGGCTTGTTTTTATATTGGGCAGAGGGGAAGGAAGATTCCACAGCTTGCTGGAAAGTTCTGGCTGGCTGGAGCAGGGCTAGATATGTCTTTTGTTTCAGGAGGAGGGGGAAGGGTTTAGGCCCTCAATAGAAATGTCACTAGGCAGGGCTTGAAACACACCTGCAGGTCTTCAATTTACTTAACAAATCACTTGAGTCTCAGTCTAGTGGCTTGTCTACAGTTAACAGTCTATCTTATCTTAAAACATTCCACGTGTTAGATGGTGAAAGGTGGAAATGTGTCGCAAAGAACCAGGTTAGCAGAGATTTATTATGGGCTCCCACCAAAAATGGAAAATGGTGACCACACTGAGTTAAGGTAAGGGTGTGGTACATGTGTAGCTCAGGAAGTGGTGGGCTTTTTAATACAGAGATCAAAAGTCATCTGCTGGAGCCTGAGGAGTTCCAGGGTAGAGTTCAGTTGACAGTCTACAAGGAGACAAGAAACTAAGGAGAAGTTTTATTAGGAGGAAAAAGAGAAAAGGAGTCTGACCAGAAGTCACCTGTCTGTCACACAGCTCTAAGAGCCTTTTATTAACCTCACCAGTGTAGCTGGGGGTTGATAGGGGAGTCATTCTCTTTTGCAGAGGGACTGATCTTTGTGCTGTTGTGCCCGAAAAATACTCCCAAATATCCCCACCAGACAAATCCGAGACAAACCCCGATGTAAAAGGCATGAGGTGAGGTTTATTCAAACCCGGGTTTGGTCTCTCCTGGTGCACACACCAAGGTAGAGCCTCGAACCCAGGGTGGAGAAAGTTTTTATGGGGTACAGAAAGCAAGAGGGGCAGAGTCGGGTACAGGTACACTTTTGATTGGTGGTTAGTGATTTCACTAGGGGTATAGGTGAGGGGTGGGGGATTTTCTTAACCAGGGCCTAAGGTCGAGGCACCCTGAAAATACCTGTAATATTTCAAGGTAATAGAAACTAATTGTTTTACTGTGGTCAGATGCCTCAGTTGCCCAAGGAGGTATAATCAATAGTTACAGTTGAGTTACTAGAATGGAATGGCAGAGCTGCAGGGTGCGGCCCTGTAAGCTAGAGGTTAAGGAATGCAGTAAACAGCTAGGAATGGGGTTTGGGCAGGCTTGTACAGTGAACAACAAAATGGAGTTAGTTTGGCTCTCTCAGTGCCAGGGGTTAATCTTGGAATCATTCCCTTGATTGGCCACCGGCAGGGCTGAGGTGGAAAGTTACTGTTCTGTTGTTTCCCAGGAACAATGACACAGAAATATTTCAGGGGGGAGGGAGTCTGTTGTGATCATGCAGTTTAGTTCCTGGCCTGTTTCCTCTAACTCACTGTCCGCCCCCCAAATGGCTGTACTCTTGTTACAGTGGTGAGGATTCCTTCTCCACAGAGGCCACATAGGAGGTGGGAGGGTTATCTGCTGTGAATCTTCTACAACCTGAAAGGAAATTTAACAGTACCAGGGGAAACACAAATCCTATTCTTTGCTTAATGAAAGTTTAAACCCATTGGAGGTAGAGAAAGACCAACAGCAAGTCTTTAGACAAAGCTTTATTTCTTTAACCAATTACAAATCACAGAATCTTTTTTTTTCTTTTTTTTGAGACAGAGTCTCATTATGTAACCCTCGGCGGAGTATCTGGCGTCACAGCTCACAGCAACTTCGAACTCTTGGGTTTAAGCGATTCTCTTGCCTCAGCCTTCCAAGTAGCTGGGACTACAGGCACCCACCACAAAGCCCAGGGCTATTTTTTATTGAAGTTGTCATTGTTATTTAGCTGGCCCAGGCCAGATTCGAACACGCTAGCCTTTGGCTGGCACTGTAACCACTGTGCTACGGGCAAAGAAGCCAAATCAAAGAATCTTTAAACTTACTTATAACTCCCCTCCCACTTCCCCCCATTGAGATGTCCCAACTTTTTATCTAAGCTAGTGGTTCTCAATCTTCCTAATGCTGCAATGTACTCTCATTGTTAAAAAGGAGTCCTGACCCACAGGTTGAGAACATCTGAAGCCAATGTATGCCACACATTGATTTATGACTTTACATGTAATTCCTGTCTCCCTGAAATGTATAAAACCGAACTATAATCCAACCACAGCAAAACTACTTGTTCAAGGCTTCTTGGGCATGGCTCTGAGCCATGGTCACTTACACTTAGATCAGAATAAACCTCTTCAAATCATTTTATAGAGTTTGGGTTCTTTTCTGTTGACAAACCCATCGCACAGACCTGTCTACAGAGGCAGGCCCACAAAGCCATCCTGGAAGCCAGGATGCGCTCTTTGAGCAGGGAGTCTGAAAGGACTGAGGAGTATGGGTACAAGGGAGGAAGATGTGACCATCCAGACTATGAGATACACTGGCTGGTCCCCCATGCTACCCACTCTGGCATCCACAGCCCCCACCAGAGAGTGCTGGGAGATGGCCCCAGGGGTGGAGTTTCTACCATAGGAAAGACACATTTCCTGCCTAATGGGTGGTAGTTAGGTTGGTAATGAGTATTCCTGTTAATTTGGAGGAATGATTTAACACCAGGAGCCTGGTAAAACATCTTTTGAATAGAAAGAGAAGACTGACCCCCCCACCAGGTGGCAGCTCTAGGACATTTTACTACTTGGGCCACCGGATTCCTGCACACAGGGAGGGACCCAGAACACCAGGAGCTGCCTACTTAGGAAGGAAGGTTGGTTTAGCCCAGTGTTGCCAGGTAAAGAAGGGAGGGAAGCTGCCAGACACAGGGGCTCCCACTCCGTGTAGGGGGGCGGGTAGGGCCTGGTTAATGAGCCAGGAGGGCTGTGTGGGCTGCAGCCACCTCCCCAGCTGGTCACTCACCATGGGCCTCATTGTGCTGCAGGGGTTAAACAGGACAGTGGGGTTGGGGGACAAGTGCCACCCACTTCACCTGTCCATTCAACACATATTTCTGAAGCCCCTACTATGTGCCAGGCATTACTTACTCTACGCCTTAAAGGCCCTGAGGGTCTGGTATATGTGGCCCTGCTTATGTTCCAGTGGGGAAGAAAGAGGATAAGAGAAGGGTCAGCAGAAAAGTGACCATGATAGTGTCAGGTTAGTGTCAGCCTCAGGGCAAAATAGAAAGCAGGGAGGTGTGCTGGACAGCATGGAACAGCCAGGGCAAAGGCTGGGGGTGGGGACCAGCCTAGAATGTTGGAGGAAGTAGCCCTGGGAAGAAGTCTAGTTTTCATTCCATTGTAACTGGGAAGTCATTCCATAATCTGATTTCCATTAGAAAAAAATCACCCAGTATGCTCTTTTCAAATGGAGAGAATAGTGGGAAGTGACAAAATTTAGGAGGTTATAGCGCCAGAGGAGGGGACTTGGGCCAGCGGGTAGGCGAAGGGAAGCAGATGGGTCTGAGGGTGGTGCCAGCAGTATATCCTGATGGCTGCACGGCTCTCCAGGGCTCCTGACTGTTGGGAGGGGTCTAGGAATTTTATTTTTGATAAGTCGACCCTCAGGTGATTCTAGTGAAGTGTTCAGCTCTCAAATTTCAAACCTGAAAGTGGAATTCTATGTGTTTGAAAAACACAGCCTGGGGGTTCCAGTTGTCAAGTAAGAGATCAGGATATAAACCTAGAAACCCCTTGTCATTTTACTCATTGCTACTCTCTCCCCCCATGAAGCCAGGAAAGGGAAGACTTCGGGTCCACTCCCTTAGCAAGGAAGTGGGTGCCCTTTCCAGAGGGTCCTTCCTTCTCCCAAAGTGCTCTTTACACTCTGAAATTCTGAAGGTAGCAGGCCTCTTTGAGGTGTCTACAGCCTGTGTGTGGATGGAGGAGCTGGGCAGACAGGAAATGGACGCGCCCAAACTATCAGTGATTCTGAGGGTCTGATGTAAGATGACAACCATACCCGGAGATGACTCTTAGGAATCAAGGTGAACTGAAAGATGGTACCTCCTCTCTAAAGGGTTCATCTCACATACAAGTCTGGAGGTTGGCAGTCTGGGATTCATAAGCCTACTCTGGGCATCAAAAAGCCAGGTTTTTTCTATATATCTGTTGCCCTTTCATACCATGTGTCCTCTAGCCTAAGGTCTCCTCATGGCCCCAAAAGACTGCTGAATGTCCAGCCATCATGTCAGGCTGGACAGAGCAAAATGGAGAAGCAAAGAGGGTCCAGCTCCTCCTTTTTAAGGAATCTGCCCAGAAGTCCCACACATACTTGTAGATATCTCATCGGCCAGAATTTAGTGCCTTGCCCACAAGACAGGTTGGGAAATATAGAGTTGTTGTTGTTGTTGTTGTTTAAGTTAAGCCATTTGTCCAGGACTCTGAGACAGAAAAGAAGGGATGTTGGTTGTTTTTTTTTTTGAGACAGAGTCTTAAGCTGTCACCCTGGGTGGAGTACTGTAACATCACAGCTCACAGCAACCTCCAACTCCTGGGCTTAAGCTTAAGCGATTCTCTTGCTTCAGCTTCCCAAGTAGCTGGGACTACAGGCACCTGCCACAATGCCCAGCTATCTTTTGGTTATAGTCGTCATTGTTGTTTGGCAGGCCTGGGCTGGATTCGAACCCTTCAGCTCTAGTGTATGTGGCTGGCACCTTAGCCTCTTGAGCTACAGGCGCTGAGCCAAAAAGGGATGTTGGAAGATAGTTAACTGCCTTGGCCTCAGGACATTAATAGTGACACCATACTAAGTAGATAAGATCAAAGCCTCCCCCTGCTTGAAACAGCCCAGAGCCTCCTATGGCCTTACACCATGAGCCCCAAGGCCCCTACTCCTTCCTACTGGAGGGTCTTTGCACTTGGTGTCACCCTTCCCTATAATACTATGCCTTCAGATCCTTGCACAGCCCCCTCATCTCATCATGCAGGTCCCCAGAGAGTCCTACCCCGACTTTCCCTCTACAGTTGCTGTCAACCCCACTCACCTGCTTTATTATTTTTCTAGAGCATTTAGAACACTCTGAACTGCGTTCCTTTGTTTTATGTTTGTGCCCACATAAGGAGGGAAATGTCATTTCTCTGTGATACTCTGTCACTGCCAGAGAGGCTGTGCACATATAGATGCCTGTGCAGACAGAGGAGAACCCTTCATTTGTGTTTTCTCCCGCTTGGCGGTCTATGGTTCTCTTGTGGCCATTCATGCAAGGGATGCAGTGTGGTGTTGCCTCCTCACTCAGACTCCTTGTGCAGCTCTTCAGGAGAAGGGCAGTTCCTTTGACTTTCACTGTGCCCATCTGTCCACTTTGGAGGGATGGATGGTGAGAGCCCTGCACTGGTGTTTGGCCACAAGTGTTCAAACTGCCTCCGATATATGTGGGATTCAACAGATATCCTGGATCCTTGTCACCATCAACAGAAAGACTCCTTTTGCCCCCTCTCCTGGTCTGAGTCTCCTGTTCCCATGTCTGTGGTCATCAGTCATCTTTCTTGGTTTGACCAATTGTTGCTGTGGAGCACAAATTCCAGTAGCTTTCTGAGAAAGAGTGGTAGAGAGTTAAATCTTCTGCAATATTACATGTCTGTGGAAGTTTTTTCCTTGCCTCTCATTTAATTAATAGTTTATCTGGGTATAGAAATGAGTTTGAAAATAATTTTCATTCAGAATTTTTAAAGCATTACTCCCTGTCTTCTAGATTGTCTGGAAAAGCATAGAAACTTCTTTTTGTCCCCAGGTTTCTGAAATTTTGCAGCAATTTTCATTCATTGTGGTGAACAATTGTAAGTTCTTTCTATTAAAAAACTCATGTCCTTCATTTCTGAGAAATTTTCTTGAATTATTTCACTTATGACTTCTTTCCTTCTGTTTTCTTTTGCTATGACTCTTGTGTCTCAGATGTTGTATCTCTTGAATTTATCTTTCTGTTTTTTTTTAATTGTTCTGAATTTATCTTTCAATGTTCTTTCTTCTATTTTTCATTTCTTTGTCTTTTTGCTCTTTTTTCTGGAACATTTCCCACTTTTGCCTTCTTTTTTTAAAAATCACTTTTTTGTGCTTTTAATCTTCAAGAACTCTCTTTTAATAATCTATTCTCCTAATGTTCCTTTCATTAGAGCTTAATAGATATAACATCTTCTCTTATTTTCCTGAGGTTATTAATAATACTTTGTACAGTGTTTCTTCACCCGTTGTGATCTCTGTTTCTTTACACTGTTTTTTCTATTTTTGTTTTGTTTTCTCTATTCCAAGATGAGGTGTCCCTCAGCTCTCTGGTGACCTGTAGTTCATCAGATTATGATTAAATAAAAAAATGTATATTGCAAGCTCCAAGATCTTAATGGGCCACCTGTTGGGGAATCCATCAGTATTAGTATGCTGAAGTCTTACATTGGGGTGAGTCAGATTTCTGGGGAAGATTCTTTCAGTTCTCTGTATGGAGAACTCTGTCCTAACTCCTGGGGCTGATTAGAGGAAGGAGGCTAGGCTGGGGATTCTAGAGTTCTATGGCCCTGTTTTCAGTATAGTGTCTAAGCTAAAGTCTGGTATAAACTGATAGTTTATAAAAGAGAAATTTATCTCTCATGGTTCTGGAGGCCGAGAAGTCCAAGATCAAGGTGTTGGCAGTTTCAGTGTATGATGAGGGCCTGGTCTCCTCTTCCAAGAAAGCTTCCTATTGCATCCTCCGGAGGGGACAATCGCTGTGTACTCACAAGGCAGATGAGTAGAGGGGTAAAGCAGTAGCTTATTCATGGGAGCAGAGCCCTCATGCCTTAATCACTTCCTGAAAGACTCTACCTCTTAATACCACCTCAATGGAGATTAAGTTTGAACCTGAATCTTGGAGGAGACATGCATTCAAACCAAGTGGCCTGCAGCATCTCCTCAACCTAATACTGCCCATTAGTTGCAGATCCCTAGCTGCACTGGCCACCTTTGCTTCTTCTCTGTTTCAGTCAGCACCGTCTTCCAGACACCTATAGAATGAATGTTCTTGGCCACCACACTCATAGACATCCAATATTTAAGTATTTTAGAAAACACTTTCTGTTTCCTGTTTCCTTTACACCTTGTTCTTCCCCTTAGACATGTAAGTGACTCATCCCTTCAATGCAGCACATTTCCTTTCTTCCCCTACTTCATAACAATCATTTTTAACAACTCCAGAATATTTCATCAAGTGTATGTTTCATAATTTAGTTAACCAGGGCCAGGTAACATGCAAAATGTATTTTTTAGTTTGATTTTTTACAAAATGTCCAATAAACATTTTCTTTCTTCCCCAACTTCCCTGTTCTGTTGAGAAAATGAAATACTTAAGAACTCATATATGATTTATAGACACAAATGTTGTTAGTGAAAATTATTCACCCATATCTGACCATAGTTTTCAACTAGTTGTTATTGTAAAAACAATATAACATGAAAGAAATTTTTGAAAAACCACCCATAATTCTACCTGGCGGAGCTATTTTCATTTTTAGTTTTACATTGATACTCCCTTCAAGCTTACTTTTGGAGGTTTCCATGTGTTTACCCAGCTCTGGTCCTAGTTTCCCATAAAAATCAGCTAAAAAGTCACCTCCAGAGCAGCTTTCTTGGACTCTGAGAAATTCCTTGTCCTTCTATCTCTATTGCTACTTTACTCACCCTGAGTGTCATTCCTTGTTTTCATGTCTCTGCTGCCCCAACTGGACCAGGAGCTTCCTGGGGGTGGAAACGGCATCCCTCAGAGTCTCTATGTTCCAAGCACAAAGCTGCGCGTGTGGCTTGTGCTTCTCGTGGCTTATGCTTCTCGTGGTCACAGTTTTGTATTCAGTGCTGTCACTGTGTGTTAGAACAGACGCCTTTTCCCCTGTTGCTCTGTAGTTTTCATAACGATCATTTTTAACAACTCCAGAATATTTCATCAAGTGGATGTTTCATAATTTAGTTAACCGTTCCCTATTGGGGAACATTTGGGTTCTTTCCAGTTTTTTCCTATTACAAATAATGCTGCAACAACTGTTCTTGTGCAAGACAGCTTATTTCTCCTTTTGAGTTGATTATTGGAACTCTGGGTCAACAGAGTTTTGAGTTGATTCCTGGAACCCTGGCCCAACAGCTCTTTTTTTTTTCTTTTAGAGACAGAGTCTCACTCTGTTGCCCTTGGTAGAGTGTTGTAGCGTCACAACTCACAGCAACCTCCAGCTCTTGGGCTTAGGTGATTCTCTTGCCTCAGCCTCCCAAGTAAGGTGACCAGATTTTAACATTGAGAAATCAGGAAACCATTGGTGGGGGTGGGGCCTGGGGGGCGGGGCCTGACAACAATGCTAACTTTGATAAGCAGTTCTCAATAATCAGTTCTCAACAATTATTTGTTGTTATTAAAGTTTAACATTATAAAAGTAACAAAAATGATATAAAACGCATATCCTGGCAAAATAGCCACATGGCAGCTGAAAACCATATATTCCCTTCCTGTTCTCCCTTGTTCCCTAGCTTGTCATGCATTCTTTCCAAAACTTGGGGCTTTTTAAAAACACCACAGGACAGGCTCGGCGCCTGTGGCTCAATCAGCTAAGGCGCCAGCCACGTACACCCAAGATGGCGGGTTCGAATCCCTAGCCCGGGCCCGCCAAACAACAATGATGGCTGCAACCAAAAAATGGCCAGGCGTTGTGATGGGTGCCTGTGGTCCCAGCTACTTGGGAGGCGGAGGCAGGAGACTCGCTTGAGCCCAGAAGTTGGAGGTTGCTGTGAGCTGTGATGCCATGGCACTCTACCTAGGGGGATAGCTTGAGGCTCTGTCTCAAAAAAAAAAAAAAAAAGAACTGACTGTTATCTTCAAATGTATCAGAACATGAAAACCCACTTCTTTAAACATCTCCCAGAGTCATCACAGGAGGGTGGTTTAAGGAACAGCCCTCATGGCATGAAGCAGGTTGAGCATTTTTAAGGTTCCTTTCATGGTTTTCTGAACATCTGTCACTTGAAGAAACAATCTATTATTTTGTGACAATTGGGGAGAGGTTCTCGAAAAGGTGCCCATCTGGGAACACTGCACGTTTTGGAGTTAAGAGCTCAAAAAAAAATTTTATATAACATGTGGGAAACCAGATAAGATGTATGATTTTTTATTTTACAATTTTATTTCTAATGCTGGATTCCTAGGCACTTCCACTGGGGTACACCTTCCTTCTCATGGTAACACCACAATAATTTCAGCTTAAATAATTATTTGATTTAAGTAATGATTTTGCTAAGAAGAATTCACAGAATGCAAATGAGCCTGTTTGTTGCCTGACTATCTCACATATGGTTGCAAACTGCAAAGCCCTTAACCCAAATGAGACAGAACAGCCTAGGAAGCGTGGGCTCAACAGGACATGGGAATCATAACTTAAAGAGGTCCGGAACGTCTGGTGCCAAGAGAAGGGATAATGAGAGACCGAGGGTTGTCTCCATTTTCTATCTCTCCACGGCTTAGTGCACAGTGGCACAAAGCGACCGGAAAGCTCAAGTTACAACACCGCCCCCAGCGAGCCACCTCGTCCCCACCTGCCTCTCTGGGCAGGAGGCTCCTTCCTGGGCACATGTACGCGTCATGTTTATATCCATTCACTCTTTAGTCAACCATTTAGGCGTCTTTACACGGTTGGAACACATTCTCGGAGAGACGCTGTGATGTGTGCGCTTAAGTTCTATCAACCGCAGCCCGGAGTGGCATCGCGCTTTGTCTGCCATGGGGTCACAACCCCAAGAGCAACGACTTCGGGGAAGGCGCATGGCTGCTTCCCACCCCACAAGAGTTCCGTGTGAGCTTGAAGCTCGCGGGGTCAGAGACGTGGGGATGCCCCACTTTCCTCCGCGTCTAGATGGCGGGAAGCTCCGGGGTGGCGACGCCCTCCTACGCCGCCGCGGGTGGGTGCGCCAGGCTTGGGTGTGGCCTCGCGGGGGCGACTTTCTCTCCAGCGGCTTGGCCCAGCGCTTTGGAACAGTGAAGCTCCAGCTGGGGTCTCTAGCCCGCCAAGGGGAGGAATGTTTGTTCCTAAGAACACAAGCAAAATTCTCTCGGGTTTTTTGTTTTTGTTTTTAGATTTGGCAGTCTGCCCCCTCCCCCGCCCCCAGGGGCCTCTTCCACTGTCTTGCTGTGAGTCCCGCCCTACCTAGCATTAGGGAGAGCCCAGACACAGAGCAAAATTTTCTTCTATTTGCTCCTGCTTGCGCCCAAGATTCCTCTTGACTAGAATGCCAGCGTGGGGGGTGGGAGCTGGGGAAAACGGTCCGCCTAGCCCTGCCTGGTGGCTTCCTGGAAGCCAGATCAAAGTTAACAAGTCAGTCCCAGCCCTAGTCGCAGGGTGCAACTCCCTTCCATCCAGCATTAGCAGGATCCAGCAGCCAGAATTCCCTGGCACCTAGCTGGACCTGACCCGGGGAGCTGCCAAGTGCTCCACGCACAGTCACCCTAGGTGAGATGACTGACTAGTTAAGGACTGACACCCTCTCCTTCTCCCTGCTGCAAACTCGGAGCCCTGACTTCTCTAAAAGTACCTGCAGCTTGGAAGTGGCCCTGGCTCCCTCTTCCTCCAGCCCCAGCCCGGCACTGGAGCAGCGCTTCATCACCCAGATTTCCCGGAGCACAGAGAGCGGCACTGCTCCCGCCTCCCCCGCGCGCGGCGCACCCTCCCTGCGCACCGCTAGTACTCTCGCCACGCCGCCGCCCGGCACTGCAGCACCGGGGGGAGGAGGCGAACGGAGGAGGGGAGGAGGACCGCAGCGTGCAAGCCGGGAGCCACTTTCCCGCCCCTCCTCTCACCGCTGACACGCTCGGAGGAGTCACCACTCCGCGCGCTGCAGGAGAGAGTGGCAGACGGAGGCGGCCCGGGGAAGCGAGCGGAGTGGCGCCCGCACAGCGGCGGCTGCAGTGCTGACACCACTCGGGACAGGGGGTCCCAGACGACTAGAGAGGTGAGTGTGGGGCCCCGGTCGGCCCTGGCGAGACTTCCCGCTGCTGCTGGATTTCCCCTCCGGACCCGGAGGCCGAGCGCTGCATCCTGGGGAACTTTTTGCAGCCTTTCAGAAGCGCAACTTTGCCCTGCCTGGCCCCAGGGAAGCGGCTGCAGGTGCCCGGAGGTGGCCGGGAGCCTTTGTTCGAGTGGGATTGGGAAAGTAGGGGTAAGAGAAGAAGTGAGCCCCGGTTCGCTGGCGTGGGTCTGGGGACGCGGGAGCACTTCATCCAGGATTCGCGGGGGTGGTGGGTGGGCGGCAGTGGGGATGCAGGAACCTCATCTGCAGGGAGCTCTGCTCTCCATTGCTTGTGTGGTTCGACGGGCACGGGGGGCTGAGCCAAATGAAGCAGCCCAGAGCCCCCCGCTGGGTACCCCACCAGTACCCTCACTGCAGCCTCGGGCTTAACTTTTTGGCGGGGATCCCTCTGCAGACGTGAGGGTGGCGGGAGAGCAGAGGCAGCCGCAGTAGGCGCCGAAGAGCCTAAGAGATACACTGAATTTTCAAACTATTCCATATAATACCCGAAACCGCTGCCTAGCGTCTACGCGAGAGCAAGAGAGGAAGGGTGTGCAGGGCGCCCGCCGGGCTGTGGCTCTTTGTCAGTTCCTTCACTTCCCTACGCCGCGCCTTCATCCAGAAAAAACCTATTAAGCGCCTACTGTGCGCCAGGCGCGGCCATCGGAGACTCGTGGATGTGAAGCTCAGGAGGGATCATCCCCAGTAAATACACTATTGTGCTAATTTCAGGGGGTGATGAGGGCAGTGGAGGGGATCAGCCAACCCATCTGGTCCTTTCTCGCGGTGGGCTTCCTCTCCCCACCCCCGCCAGGCTTCTAGGCTGGGAAGACTTTTCTCCCGCGCGTCGTGGGGATCGCCAAGAGCTGGACCGGGGGGACTGCGGAAGGTGGGGATGAACTTGGCTCAGGGCAGCTGGCACCCGGCGACAGATGCACCATCCTGAGCGTATCTGTGGGCTTGCGGGGACCTCAGGGCGTACGGGGGCGGAGGGGGAGGGGCTGACTCACGGGGGCTGGAGGTGCCGCCTGGACGGCCTGAGCTGGGGGCGCTCGCGTCACCCGCTACGTGTGCAAGTGATGCAAATGCAGACCCGCTGGGGGCGGGCGTGGGTGGAGGGTGGGGGCTCGCGGTGGAGTCTCCGTCTGGGAGTGCGCGTGTGTGAGTCAAAGGCTCTCCGGTGATGGATGTCCCGTGGCGCACCCGGCGCTGACAGAGGAGACCCCGCGGGGAGGCGGAGGGCGTGCAGACCGCTGCGACTAGGGGCAACGAGGAAAGCCCGGCAGGGCCGGGGCTGCGCGCGGGCGGCTCCGCAGTGCGCCGCAGTGCCGGGAAGGCGCCGCAGACCGCGCACTCCCCGGGGACACAAGAGATGGGGCGTCTTTTAAGGGATGCCCTGATGAACTCCTCTCGCTCTGGACCTGATCCCCTCGTTCTTAGCTGATTGACAGGAAGAGAAAGTAGTTTCAGTTTAATTCTTATCCTTAATCCTGGGGAACTTTCCATTAATTTTTTAGGCATTCGCTCATTTTCAGTGGCAAGTTCCAAAAGGCCTCCTGCTCTTGGCAAGTTTTCATGTGAACGCTTGGGTGTTGGGGGTGATGAGGTTCTGTAGTGTGAATCCATTCCTTCACCATTCTTCAGGATTTGGGGCAGGAGGCCTGGCCGCTAAGTGGGGTACAGGAATGGCTTAAAGAACAACATGCCGCATCATTCCTTTTCTATAACGTAAAAATACGTGTTAAGAAATAGCGTACAGTCACTGTGGAAGATAAAAAGCCCAGTCCACGTTCTATTTTTCTTTTTAAAGATCACTTTCTGGAAACCCAATGACAAAGGTTTTTAACTGGCTTTCCGAATGATCCCATATTTGCAGTACGTGAAGCAGTAAGAATGAGGGGTGCCCATTGGGAAAGAAGAAAGAGGGGAGAGCAGGAAGAAGAAAAGCAGTTATTAAAGAACCCAAAGACAAAGATCCCAATCCTTATTTTCCCAAATATTATGTCACCTCGGGCGACTTATTTACCCTTGTAGTTTCATCTTCCACATTTGAGAAATGTGAAAAAATAGCTCTCTTGTTTGTCTTGCCGAGTTGTTTTGAAGATGAAAGAGATCGTCTCAGAGAGCTCTGGGAATACAGGTTTTGGTTTTTTTTTTTTTTTTATGAATGGAAGATAATATGAAACAAAGCCCCTTAATGAAAAAGAAACAATTTCACCTTTTAAAAATTCTGGAGACTTTCCCAGAATTGTTCCTTTAATGAGATTTGGCCTTCAGTGTCCGCAACTGCAGACAACAGACTTTTCCTAGCAGTCTAATATAAAGCCAAATGCCATTAGCTGCGGACTGTCTGGAGAAGGGGGAGGGGGAGAGCTCTGGATCACATTGAGTGTTTTTAGTGATGTAGCGGAGAAATCAAATTTATTTTTCATGAGCCCCAGACAGTGAAAGTAGCTTCCCTCTGGTCTGAGAAGCAAACTAACCTAAGAGCTTTTAGGTTAAAAATCCTATTCATTATTAACCCTATAATATTCCTTAAGCGTGAAAGATGCTTCAGCTTCAAAGAGCAGGATGCAGTTCCCAGCCTCCAGGAGATTACTGCAAAGCCTTCATAATGTGCAGCAATATATTGTGTAACCACAAGTACCAAAAATCCATTTCCTGTAATTAGGAGTATTAGCTCTTATTCTTCAGTAAACTTGTTGAGGACATATTCCATGAATAAAAACATATGATTTGTTAAAGTGCTTTCTTAATCAGACCACCATGTTGTTGTTAATATTATTCTCCATTATGGTAGATTTCTGTGATTAGTAAAGTGGAAATTCTGTGTTTATTTATTCTATGGGGCTGCAACAGCTACAATTTACCAGTGTGCTTCTTGGTTCCATGTTTTTGAGATTTCCCTCTGACCCTGGCTGACAGCATGCATATCATCCTTATTTATACACAAACTCATCATTTAGATTGTTTCTTTGTAAATCCAGGATAGCTTCCCAGCATGTACTTTGATACAATATTGCTACATTGTTTTTGTGTTTGCTTTGCTTTTTCAATCTCTGCACAATTGAGCAACCCAGGTGTGTAGAATGTTGCAGTGGATTGCCTCTGGAGTTTCTTTCTTTGAGACAGCTGAGAATAACAATGGCAATAAGGTTACTTTTTCAATTCTGGCTGGAAATACATTTTCATGGGATATAAAGATACCATTTAGTTTTTTCACAAACATGTGATTAGAGATGTGGTTAGGGCCGCTAAGCTGTACACATCATGATGGCTTCCCCTGTTGGGAAGAATTAAACTGAGATAAAACTAGACAGGGGTTGATTGAATGATTTGGTCCTTTCTGGTTTTAATGTTCTTTCCTTCCAGGAAATAAGGAGATATAGGATGAGTTTTATTTTACATTTGAACTTTGCTTATAGGTAGAAAATTTTAAAAGGTTTTTTTAAAATTAAGTCATGTTGAAATGTTGCATGGAGCTATAGGCTCTGTTTTTGTAGAGTAAATGGTTTACTAGATTTTATATTGTGCCATTAGAAGCACAGACTAAAACATTTCAAAGGATACAATTTGAAGAATAATAATTTCAACTTTAAGTAAAGCAGATAAGATCAATTCAGCATGACATTTTAAATGTTTTCTGTTGTTCACCTAATGCACATCAGGCTTGCTGTATCTTTTTCCATAGACAATAGGTAACACGAAAGATTAAGATTGATTATAATGATGAGCTTTGACCTTCTGACAACCTTGGACCCTCTTGTAATTCAAGAGTACAGTGATATTTATGACAAATGAGACCAAGTGCTTTTTCTTATTATTTGCCACTATTTCAAAATCCTCTGAAATTAGAATCTTAGAGTAGCCAAATAGACCTAAGAGTCTCAGATAGTTGTACATATTCAACTTTCCTGGACCTTGTTCAGCTGGAGATTTCTGAACACCATTGTAGACATTTTAAGTTAGGGATTCGATGGTTGTGCCCAGAATATGCTGTTTATCAAGCTCTACTCAGTGGGTTGGAAGCCATCACTGGAGGACCACACTTGCAGGAGCCCTTGACCTCGTACTAGATAGCATGGCAAGGACCCAGAATGCATGGGCTTTGTAAGCTATATTGTTCTTTTTAATTTTTATTGACTATCTGCTGGGATCCCTCAGAGAAAGCACATTCTAACTGACAAGGCAGATTTAAAGATGACTGACTTCTTTGATTAAAGAATTGGTATTGTGTAACCACAAGTACCAGAAATCCATTGATTAAAGTCACAGGAGTGAGTGAGACAGGTGATTGGGAAGGACTCCACAGAGACAGTTGGATACAGGCGTGTTGCTGGTGCTGGTAAGCCATGCATTTTTGTATATAGCACATGCACATGGAGTACTATTTTTAGTTTTCATGATGGAAAACTCATTACTCAGGGAACTTGTGATTTTTCCCAGACTCAGGGCTTATAATCAACTAAACCATGTAATCAGACACCTAGTCCAGTTATCTTTCCACTATTCCCTCCCTTTCTTCACCTGATTACAGATCATCCAGTGTGTCCAGACCTTGGATAAGCATTAGGATAATTTTTTTTTTTGAGACAGAGTCTTACTTTATTGCCCAAGCTGGAGTGCAGTGGCATCATCATAGCTCACCACAGCCTCAAACTTCTGGGCTTAAGTAATCCTCCTGCCTCAGCCTCTCAAGTAGCTGGAATTATAGGCACATGCCCCCACACTTGGCTAATTTTTTGTAGAGATGGGATCTTGCTATATTGCCCAGGCTAGTTTCATTGAACTCTTGGCCTCAAGCAATGCTCCTGCCTAGGCCTCACACAATGCTAGGAATATAGGTGTGCGTCACCACTCCTGGCCTATCAGGCACTTTTAAAGACTATCCTTAGGTCTCCTGTTAGGTGATAACAGTGGGTCTTCCCTCTACAGTTCCTGCAATTGCTGAATAACAGGAACCTGAAGTTCAAGGTCAGCTTTTGTAGGCACACCAGGAACACTAGCAGCTTGTTTTTGAGATGTTATCTCCTCTAATATTCCAATTTTAAAATATGCAAATTCATATGAGATAAATATTGATGTGGGAGGCATTTAAGATTTTTCTAAAAGAAATATCTGCGGTGTTTTGTTCTTTGCTTTAAATTACCTAGCCAGCTGAGTCTGGCAGCATGGATGCCTATGCAGCAGGGAATAGCCATCCATTTGGCAGTGGGTACAGAAGATGACCCACTTTATCATTTCAGGTTCCATCCAGCCTCTTAAAATACACTCATTTTAATATCATTTTTAGTAGTTCTAAGCATGCCAACATTTTAATTTTCATTTTTGTGCTTATGTGTGTTTGCACTTGAGAAGTGACATTCTGATAGATCCTTGCTGCCATTTTCACATGTGCCCTCACAACATTATTTTCAACACCCAACAGCATGCCAGTTAATGCACAATAAAAATATTACTTAGCTGCATTGAAGTAATGTAAGTGTAAAGATTATTTTCTGAAGTATTCAATTAAATGGGCAGTCTGCATTTCCTGTTGGCCGAATCAGTGTGGAGGAGGAAATAATAGACTCACAACGGCATCCACAGTCGGCTCTCTGCTTCTGTTCCCACCTTACTTGTGTATTTCCCCACCTGCTTCAAAGATTCCTGTGATCTTTTACTCTGGCAGGGGTCACTCAGGTAATTCTTGTCCCCTGCTGTTTCCTGTAATGACATCACTATAGTGTCTCACCCAACCTGCATCTCCAAGGCCAGAATGTCTTGGAGGTGTGGAATCTGTTGTGGAATCTCCTGGCACTGCCAAGCGATCCTACTATCCCTGCAGAGTTTAGAGAACGTGTGAATGCATGGGGACCAGCGTCAGGACACTTCAAGTGGTGCAGTGTCCTGTATTCACATCAATTGCTCCCTCTGATGCAGTCCTACTGTCCTAGGACCATAAAGAGTAGGTCTCAAGGTGTCTTTTGCTCAGAATGAGCTCTTTCCTAGGGGACAATCCACCCCTTTGAGACATGCTCAGAGGCGTCAGGATACTAAGATAAATCGTAGAATTGTATGGAGGGTGTCTGTTGCACCATGATTTGCCATAGTGAAAAACTGGAAACAACCTACGTGTCTGTCAGAAGCTGAAGAGGTCAATTATTATTCATACACATAATGAAAAACTATTGAAACGAATGAGTGAGTCTACATGTGCTGAGATGGAAATAATTTGAAAATGTTATTAATAAAAATATAGCAATTCATTGACCAAAAAGTACAGTATGCCTCTACTGAAAAGAATTTAGGTATCCAATGTACTCAGTACTTCTATGAAACCAACTTATATTTACTCACACTTTGTTATGAAAGACAGAACACTGTAGCCCAGGATGAAGGAGAGAAATAGAGTGGGAAGGGGTGGAAGGGGAGAGGTTTGATAGAGGGAGGGTAAAAAGGCGGGACCACACCTATGGAGCATATTGCAAGGGTACAAGTCAAATCTGTCAAGTGTAGAACATAAATGTCTTAACA
>CAUYQV010013269.1:0-34034 GCA_963574575.1 Galagoides demidoff | reverse complement strand
ACATAAAGAATGCAGGATGCTGATGAGAAGGAGGCTTCCTTTGAAATATTAATTGCTTCCCTCAAAGACTAGGAGTTTTGAAGGGCTTTGTTTGCTCAGCTGAATGCTGGTAACATAGGCAGGTCACTTTACCTTTCTGGGCCTTCATTTTCTAATCTGTAGGGTTGGTTCAGTTAGGGTAAGCAGTCAAATACATCATTAAAGCTTCTGGTACACAGTAAGTTTTCATTGATTATACATGTAACTTTACGTTATACAAAGGTAACGCGTAGGACATAATTGCAAAGTGCTTTAGTTTTATCTCCCACTATCTCTTCAAATTTATTCGATGGGGCAAATTCTTCCCCTACCCTTGCATGACATTTTAGACAAGTCTTGTAATTTGTACAATGTATGGGTAAGTCTCACAAATGGGCAAATGTCAATAAAGAAAAGTCCTCCAGTCCTTAAAATATCCAGCGCCGTGCACATGTAATAGTCAAAATAGTCTATTTAAAGTTTATCCTTTTCTCTCTCTAGCTGCTCTAGCGTGCTTCAGAGGAGACGCCTGCATGGGACTCCTACGTCATCCAACTCTCTTTCCCTCGCTTCCACCCTTTCCAGGGTTGGCGTTCAGAGGCAAGAGCAGGGAGATGAAGGGAGCAGGAGAGCTCAGTGATCAGTGCTTTCAGCCAGCAGGTGTCTCAGGCAGGCACTTTGCCGGGTTCTTCAGAGGCCCCACCTGTTTTGGAAGATCTCACCCCACTGGTCCCTTGATAAATGTGCATCCCTCTGACTAGTCCCACACTCCTACCTCATCCTGAGCATCCTGCAGGCCCTCCTGCTTCTTTCTGCTAAGATCTGCTTGCCACTTGAGTTAGCCCTCTTGACCCCGTCAGGTCCAGAGAAACTATTCCTGCATTCTCTGCCCTAACAGAGAGTACGAGTTACCTCCAACATAGTGATTTGACACTCACTCTGCTGCGGGGTTGGCTAGCCAGCCGCCTTCTGACCCTGCAGATTTCTCAGATGGGTCAGCTATTGGCCCCCCATGACCCCCAAGGTCCGGTGTCCCTGAGCCTCTCTCTTGATTTCAGTTGAAGGGGAAGTGGCCCTTCACGGCGCACTGAGCTCCCAGCACTGCCTCTCCCTCTGCCATACTCAGTCTTACCTTTGGAAATCCTGCATTGCGATCTTGTGTCTCACTTTGGAACATGGTATTACCTTAGTGCCTCAGCTGAATCTTCCATTTCATCCCTGGCACATGGCTAGTAATTGCATTTTTCTTGTTTAATCCCAGAATCTCCACTTATTGCCATCCAAGATTGAAACATTTAACCCCGTTGGCCCCTGTCTCCCCATCTATAAAATGGGAATGATAATAATAGAGCCCGCCTCGCAGGGTCTCTAAATTATGCATAAATGTACCTGCTACAGTTAGTTCCTAGCACTAGAAGTTTGTCTGTATGTCAGGTACGTTCATGATCATCACCATGATTAATCCCCCAAACAAATCAATTTTTTACTAGGAAGGACTACTTATTTTCATGTCCTTTTGTTACCAACCCTCCCTCCTTTCACTGTTTGGCCAGACGACGCACACAAATATGGAGGTGCATGCCAGCGCAGCTGCACACGCAGAGCGGGGCCTTTCCTGCAGGCTCTCCCCCAGCCAGCACCCAGCACCCTGCCTCTGCACTCCCTCTAATTGGCTTATCTCTGAACACTGTCCTTCCCAGGAACCTAATTAAGTGGTGGGTCTGTGTGGGGCCAGCTGGTGCTAGACCATCAGCCATCTCTCTCCCAGGACCCCTGGGGCTTCCCTAATGGCACAGAATTTCCTGAGGCAGAAGCTAATCCCATTGTTTGGAAACCATATGCAGGCGCTTCTGTGCTGAATGATTAGAACCATGAAGATGGATGTTTGAATCTCATGCAGTGATGCTCTGCATATTTTTCTCTGATTTTAGTTGTTACTTTTAGGATTTACACAGTTTGACTTTGCTCCAAAAGGAGAAAAGATAAGTAATAGGATGGTAGGCCTGTTTTCAACTTGTAATGCATTTTTTTTCTGTCACCCATCACAATAAGACTTCATTCCTCACCCCCTGCCAGCGATCACAGGCCTCACTTTGGGTCTTTTCAGCTGCCTACATTTCTCTGGGGTATAGCACCTCCCAAGACACAGACTCAAATCATTAATTTTTCTCCTCTAGCCCTCACTAGACTGTGAGAGCTCTTTATCTTTTCTCCCCATGTGCTACAGCAGTCCTCCAATCAGAGTCTCTCTGAGGTCATGGACAAGTAATTTCACCTCTGTGTGCTTAGTTTCTTCATCCATGAAATGGAAAGTGATAGTGTTCATTTTGAAAGGTAGCTCTGAGGACTAAATTAAGTAGTGTATACCAAGCACCTGGTACACAGTAGGGCCTCAGCAAAGAGTAACCATCTTGTAATTGCTACAAGCATTTAATAAATGAATTAAATAATGTGTTAGCAGAGTTGACACTAAGTTTATAATCCAGTCATCATTAAATAAAACATACGTGAATCTGCAGCCTGTGGTCTCTCCCTATCCCCAGGCTCTCATTGTCCTCAAATGGCCTGAGTCACCCAAAGTACCTCTCAAGCCACATTGTCATGTCACATCTCTGCTCCCAGGTCTTAAGTGGCTCCTGCTGCTTCCCAAATCAAGGCCAAGCTCCAGTGCGTGGCCCCATCTCACCTTGCCACCAGGTTGCCTTCACTGCCCTTCATAAAACTCAGCTATGGGATAAAGGGAGAGACTGCTGGTGGCTGTCCAGCTCCGTGACTCTGTCACTGTCATGCCTTTAGGTCCACTCAGCAAGCCTCTGCTAAGTGTCTGCTCTGTGCTGGCCCTGGGCGAGCTCTGGAGACAGATGCAGCTCCTGTCCTCAAGGAGGATATAGCAGAGGGGATGTACTGTGGGAACAGTGGTGGGAGTCCTCAATGGCTCACAGAGGTGACGTTTGAGTGGAGCAAGCAAAGAGCATGGGGACTGGGAGAGCATTCTAGAAAGAGGGAATGACATAAGCAAAGACCATGGGTGTGGGTGTTGAGGATAAGCAGCTCAGGGGATTAGAGTGGGAGGCTGTGGGCCCACAGAAGTGGGCTGTTGCTGGACTGGAACTGACGTCTGGGTGGGGAGCCTGGCTTTGATCTTCCAGATGTGGAATTAGCAGAAGTCATTTAATCAGGCCAAGCGTTTCTTCCACCATGGCCAGAATTGCGCCTCTCTTCTGGTAGTGTAATTTGTGCATGTATTCTATTTTGATATTTAAATAAGAAAAAAAATGTGGAGGTTTTTTTTTTTTGTTTTGTGTTATGTTTTCTATTCAGAAAATTATGTAGAATAATAGGAAAATGTTAGATCTGCAGTTGGTCATTCACTCTTGAATTTGATTTCTAGGCCTCCTGTTTGCTAGCTACGTGCCCTTGAGCAAATCAGTCATGTCTCTGAGGCTAAGTTTTTTCATTTATTAGAACGGGGGGCGGGGGGGGGGATCCTCACCTTATGGCATTGCGGTGGGGATTAAGGGCAAAGACGTGTTTTTGTAAAGAATGTGGCGCACTGTGGGCCCCGATGTCCACTCCTATCCCCTCAGTCTCAGGATGCTACTTTCATGGCCTGCACAGCTGACCAATAAAGAATGCAGGACACTGATGTGAAGGAGGCTTCCTTTGAAATATTAATTGCTTCCCCCAAAGACTAGGAGTTTTGAAGGGCTTTGTTTGCTCAGCTGAATGCTCGTGACATGGCCAGCTGGGACTTGCCATTCCAGGATGCCTGGAAAAGGTGTCTACTGACAACACCAGGCACTGAGGCTGTGTTGACAAGTTTGTGGAGGTGATCTTCCTAAGAATAGTTCTGGAAAGCTCAGAGGAGCGAATAATTACCGGAATATCTGTGCCACCCCTTTTTTGCCTGAAAACCCCTACCTGGGTTTCTCCGCAAGGCCCTTGAACTCCCAGGGGTTTGCTCTGTCAGACCCCAGTGTCACTGTTGTCCCTGGCAAGGCCCCGGTTGGCACAACATTATTAAAGGCCAGTTCTTATCTTTGCATTTCTCAAGGATGGGTCCTCACTGCTTACTGAGCAGAATAGCCAGCAGAGGCTCAGAGGCATGAAATAATATTTCAAATGTTGGCTGAGCACGCTCTATGTGCAAGGTGTTTGGTGAGTTTGCTGCCCAGTGGAATGTGAGCCAGAAGACTGAGGCAGGAACTTGGTGTGGAGCTGATACTCGCCTCTTTAAGGAACACAGGCCTTCTCCTGATGGCCAGTACATCATGCAGGCGTCCGTCTTTAGCTTCTTTTTCTTTACTACTTTCCTTGCCTGTATTTGAGTTGCATCTCTCAACTTTGAGTTTCCCCGCTCAAAACGGAAAGAAAAAAACCAAGGCAACAGCAGGCCATGCAGACATAGACTCATGAAAGTGCTTCAAGCTTCTGCAGGGCAGCTCGTGGAGCTTGAGATATGGAGTTGGACAGGCCTGAGTTCTAATCTGTCCCTGACTGTGACATCTAGTACCTCTCTGGGACCTGGGGGGCCTCCAGCCTTCCCCAGCTGTGGTATGATGATAAATGTTAACAACTACAGTCTGGAGACAAAGGAGGAACCTTATTTGTAGTGTTGGCCAATTTCCTAACGTGAATACTCTCACATGGCTAATTTCAAGCTACCAATAGTTTAACAATTGTCTCATAAAAAAAATTTTTTTTGAAGTTTTTGGCTGGGGTCAGGTTTGAACCTACCACCTCTGGCATACAGAGATGGTGCCCTACTCCTTTAAGCCACAGGCACTGCCCAGCTCATCAATCAGCTCTATAAGCCAATATACAGCTTCAACATACTACTGTATGTAAAAATCTATCTCTTGCTATAGTCCCACCTACTAAGGAGGCTGAGGCAGGAAGATCACTTAAGACCGGAAGTTTGAGGCCACCCTGGGCAACATAGCAAGACCCCCATCTCTAAAAAGAAAAAAAAAAAGATCCATTTATGAACTCTCTATTCTGTTCATAGATGATTTGGAATGTTAAACCAACTTTGTACTCCTGAGATAAACCTCATTTGTCATGGTGTTCCAATCTTTTTATATGTTGCTATATTTGATTTACTAATATTTTAAGAGTCCTCACATTTGTGTTCATGAGAAATACTGGCCTGTGGTTTTCTTTTTTATGATGTCTTTGACTGGCGTGGTTATCAGGGAGTCAGGATAATACTCGCCTCTAAAAATCAGATGGGATGTGTTCCCTTTTCCTCTGTTTTCTTTGCTTTTTTTTTTTGAGACAGAGCCTCAAGCTGTCCCCCTGGGTAGAGTGCCATGGCATCACAGCTCACAGCAACCACCAACTCCTGGGCTCAAGCAAGTCTCCTGCCTCTGCCTCCCAAGTAGCTGGGACCATAGGTGCCCGCCACAACGCCTGGCTAGTTTTGAGTTTCAGCCGTCATTGTTGTTTGGCGGGCCGGGTTGGATTGGAACCCGCCAGCTCAGGTGTATTTGGCTGGTGCCTTAACCACCTAAGCCATAGGTGCCAAGCACCTTTTCCTCTGTTTTCTAAAAGGGGTTGTTAGGATGGTACTTGTTTTTTCCTTAGTGAAGCCATTTGGGGTTGGACCTTTTTTTGTGAAGATTTTAATTTGCTAATTCAATTTCTGTATTTGACTTAGATTTATTCAGATATTCTATTTCTTGAATAAGTTTTTGTGATCTGCATCTTTCTAAGAATTTGCCCATTTCATCTATATTGTTATTTCTTCATGTTATATATTTATTTAAAATTTGAAAGTGCAAAACACAAACTTCATTTCTAAGAGACAGAGTCTCACTTTGTCACCCTTGCTAGAGTGCCATGGCGTCACAGCTCACAGTAACCTCCAGCTCTTGGGCTTAAGCAATTCTCTTGCCTCAGCCTCCCGAATAGCTGGGACTAAAGACGCCCACCACAATGCCCAGCTATTTTTTTGTTTTAATTGTCATTGTTGTTTGGCAGGCCTGGCCTGGGTTCGAACCTGCCAGCTCCAGTGTATGTGGCTGGCACCCTAGACGCTGAGCTACAGGCGCCGAGTCTTATAGATCATCTTTTAAGAGTGCCCTCCCAGAAGGAGGCAACACTCTCTCCCTCCTATTGGGCATACCACACCCTCAACATTCCTATTTCCTCTCATCCATCTTTCAGAAAGAGTGACATAGATCACTGGGGACCTTACTAACCAGAAAAATATAGCCTTCCCTTTTCAGTCTCAACTGGATATCCCTATGGCTATGAACTGATAAACCCAGACCGTGATGGGGACGTGATATGGGGGAGGGGGTGATTTTCTTGTAACCTTATGACCTCTCATCTATCTCTCATTAGTTTCTACTTAAGGTATATTTGCTAGTGTACTAGTTACCACTCACCCCTACTCTTATCTAGCACCTCTGGCAACGTTCTTATTTTGCACCCTTTTCTTTCAATAGTTTGCAGTCTGCACAAATTGATTTGTGTAGAACTGAATTGATGCCTAGTTTGAGCAAGTGATTTTAATTTTTTTTTTTTTTTGAGACAGGATCTCACTCTGTCACCCTGGGCTAGACTGCTGTGGCATCAGCCTACCTCACAGCAACCTCAAACCCCTAGGCTCAAGCGATTCTCCTGCCTCAGCCTCCCAAGTAGCTGGACTACAGGTGCCCGCCACAATGCCCAGCTACAGTCTTAATTTTTAACTATCTGTTATCATGATTCTGTACATATTAGGCATATGGGATTTCTTGGTGTGAGACACCATTTCCTGTGTACACAGGCCCTAAAAGCTGCTTGTAACCTATGATTAGACTTCAACGGCAGCTGTGTGCAGAATGAGCCACTTACCCAATGCAGAACTCCGAACCTTGACTCTTGTCATTGCCAACTGTTACCCATTTCAGATCTTTCTGCAAGAGACAGGGAAGATTCTTTTCCATTGATTTTCTATCAAATGAGCTTCAAACTTTATCTATTGACTTTTTTTTGTCCATGTATATGCTTTCCTCATTTTAGAAAACCATCATACATGGTGTTCATGTGCTTACTGGGAATTAACAAAGAAGTAAGATTCTAAATCATCAGAATGCTGCTTTTCTCCATATGATACTTTTTTCTCCCTTTCACACAAAAGAAACTGAGAAATATATGCAAGCAAGTACGGGTGCATACGCTTCTCCTTGGACCCAGTCATTTATGGCCCAGAGGACGCCATCTTCCACCACCCTCTAAAAGGTGTTTTTCAAACTTTTTATCTCCCAGCACACTTGAACCTATAGTTAAACTTCTGTAGCACACTTAAATTATATTGATAAAAAAAAAAATTACACTTACTGTGCTTTTAACTACTTCTTCTTCTTCTTCTTCTTTTTTTTTTTTTTTGTAGTATTTGGCTGGGGCTGGGCTTGAACCCACCACCTCTGGCATATGGGGTCAGCACCCTACTCCTTTGAGCCATAGGTGCCACCCACTTTTAACTTCTTATGAAAATAATTTAATTAATGATCTTTAAAAATTTTGAAACATACCTAAGATCCTCTCAGGGCACACCATGCTCTAAAAGGACATAAAGGAGTGGGGCAAAGGAGGAGAAATGAGAGAATTTTCCATTTGATTCCTTCTAAGAGGCAAAAATGCCTAATGCAGCTCCATCTGACTTTATGATGTGTTACACAGCTCCACTTTTTATAAAAGCATAAATAACTCTTTTCCTTAGACCCAGGATGGATACTTGGACATTTGACTTATCCTAGGTGATAAGTATAACTCTATGCTTAGAAGGCTGGGATTCGGGGACTCTCCTCAGTTGGGACTAAACTTTCTTATCAGAGCATAGGTCTCAGAAGCAGATTTGTGGTGGGACCATTGTAGATTCAGGGTGTGGAAAAGGGTTTGAAAAAAATAGTTTGAGAAGACAAGAAAAATAGTGTCTATAAGAAATATAGGTTTTGGCTTGGCACCCGTGGCTCAAGAGACTAAGGCGCCAGCCACATACATCAGAGCTGATGAGTTCAAATCCAGCCCGGGCCCGCCAAACAACGATAACTACAACCAAAAAATAGCTGAGTCTTGTAGCAGACACCTGTAGTCCCAGCTACTTGGGAGGCTGAGGTAAGAGAATCGCTTAAGCCAGGAGTTGGAGTTGCTGTGAGGTATTAAAAAAAAAAAAAGAAATAAAGGTTTTCAGGCCAGACATGGTGGCACTCTTGGAGGCCAAGGTGGGTGGATCACTTGAGCTCATGAGTTGGAGACCAGCCTGAGCCAAAGCAAAACCCCATCTCTAAAAATTGCTGGGCATTGTGGCAGGTGCCTGTAGTCCCAGCTCCTCAGGAGGCTGAGGCAAGAGAATTGCTTGAGTCCAAGAGTTTGAGGTTGCTGTGAGCTATGACACCACAGCACTCTACTGAGGGCAACGAAGTGAGACTCTGTCTCAAAAAAAGAAAAAAAAAAGAAAGAAAAGAAATACAGATTTTCCTTTTTCCCCTTTAACAGTTATATCATATGACGAACAGAGTATGTTAGAAACTATCATTGCTTCCAAATCAGCAGAGGACCATTGTACGTATTACCAAATCTTTACATAAGAAAAATAAAACTTTTATGATCCTTTGTGAGTAGAGAATGAATTTAGAACTTCTTAGATGAAATTAAGAATAGATAATGTTAGATTATCTCTGTTTTCTGGAATGTTTGCTGAGGGCCACACAGGCAGTGGAACTTAGGGCAGAGTCACCAAATTTGAGTGATGGAAGTGGCCCCAAATGGGAAATGCTGAGCACTCTGAATGATCAGTGAGATTGGCCAACCAATTTGAATTAGGATAAAAAAGAATTGTAGTAAATAATGTAGATAAAATATACTTTACTTTAACCAAGGTCAAGTATTGAGTCATATAGCATAGTAGAAATAACTTCAGTTAAAGGTAACTTGATTTTTCTCTAAATAATCTCCAAGTCACTCTGATGTTTTCCTAAGGTTTTGGAATTATTAAAGACAGAATGGGGCCTACAGAAAAGTAAAATAAAATAAGAAATAAATAAATAAAACGAATAAAAGGACAGGGAAGTCTCCTAAGGCACTTGCAAGAGGCCTGGGGGTGATTTTTTCTTTTCCATTTACAGATCCTGTTTCCTCAACTATATCCTGACAGTTATGGAAACTGGCAGCATTCACTGACTGCGTCCATCAGAGTTCATGAAGGAGACTGCTTCCCCTTCTTCAAGAATAGTTCAATATAACAAATGTAGACAAGATTTTTGAACAGAGATTTAACATGTTTCCCTGACGGCATAAATTACCTTACGAAAATCTATAGGAAGATTTAAGACCATTAATACTTAAAAGCATTCCATTCTTCCTTCACAAAGCAGTCAAAGTTTGAAAAAAATGTTTTTAGGGAGGTTAGGCAAAGAATTTTATTTCTCAAGGATTTGGACACATAATAAATAATATGTAAAAGCTTAGATACACAATAAATAAAATATTTTCCCTTATGAAGAGAAATGGAATCTTTAAATGATCATAGTTGGCAGTGATCCATTATTCTAAGTCTCCATTTTTATTAAGAAGTGATTTGGGGCAGTGCCTGTGGCTCAAAGAAGTAGGGCGGTGGCCCCATATACCGGAGGCGGTGGGTTCAAACCCAGCCCCAGCTGAAAACTGCAAAAAAAAAAAAAAGTGATTTGCACCAATTAATATATGTATATATTCTTCATAGCCAAAAAATTTATACCTTGCATAATTCTGTTTCATTTTTTTCTTATAAATGTCTGTGTTTTTCAAATTAAAAATGGAAGCATGCCCTCCATTCTGTTCTTTTACAACTCTTTCTTTCCCAGGCCAAACACTCTCCCCCCGCCCCTGCCGCGTCCCCTCCTCCCTCCCCTGCTCCTCCTTCTGGGATGTCAGGGCTTCCTCAGTGTCTGGTGCTTGGTCTTTCCCTCTATAATTGCTCTTTCACTGTCTCCCCTTGAATCACTGCAAACAAATGTGCTTAAGTGGGACAAGGCTTTAAAAAGGGAACATCTGTTTATACTGGATACTCGGTATTGGAGATGCATTTAATCAGACATTCATTGAATGCTACTTTGTTCAAGTCCAACTTGAATTAAGCTCAGAAATAAGCCTGGTGCTGGAAGCTGTTGCCCAGATTTTTCCCACTCTGGGCACCATAATGTTGACTGCAGTGGTCGGAAATATAAGAATAGCAATCACAGAGATTTGGTTATCTGTGCAATTGCTTATATCTGACAACGAGGTCTGTGAGGCAGCAGCTACATCTGCTTGTACACTGCATTTCTGCCTCCATGCCTGGAACTAGAGATATGCAAACATTTTTCTTGAATAAACAGCTCTATACTGAAAATCGAATACATTTGTTATACAGATATCTACCGTGGGCTTTGTGATTTTGACATAAATACCCAGTCCTCTTCAACTAAAGAACTGCTTTACATTATTTCTTATTTAACCCTCCATTATTCCCGTGAGTAGGCCTCGTACAAATCCCTTACATATGAGTTCACCAATGTAAAGAGCAGGTGAGACCTAGCCCTTGGGTTAGAACTGGAACACAGCCCGGGTTATCTCATTCCAGAGCTCATTCTTTTCCTAGGAACTGATTGTCTCTGTGTTTCTGTTCCTTTATTTCTGTGCTTCTCACCGCCCCCCCTTTTTTTAGACGGGGTTTCACTCTGTCACTCTGGCTAGAGTAGAGTAGTGTCATCATAGCTCACTCCAACCTCAGACTCTTAGGCTTAAGCAATCCTCCTGCCTTAGCCTCCCAAGTAGCTGAGATTACAGGCGTGTGCCATCATGCCTGGCTAATTTTTATGTTTTTTGTAGAGATGGGGGGGTCTCACTTTTGCTCAGGATGATCTCAAACTCCATACCAAGCAATGCTAGCCTTGGCCTCCCAGAGTGCTAGGATAACAGGTATGAGCCACCGCCCACCCCCCATTTAACCTCTGTCTGACCTTCCTTGAGCCACACGTGTGTTATGTGCTCTGGGGCATCATTTTCTCCTGTGATGTGTTTCTTGGTTTCTGTTTATGACCTGGCCCCAAGGCAAGTGCTTATTTATCAGCCTTGCTGCATAGGAGGCTATGCTCCCTTCTAATTAAGGCTGCAGACTGCACACCCTTGGTTTCTCATGACCAAAGCATGACCTCTCTCCATTAACATGAGGCCACAGCTCTGCTGGGAACTTGAATTTCTGTGCTCTGTGTACATCATCGTTTTCTGCCTTGCTGAGCTGAAGCAAGAGTGTTTTAAACCTTGTTTGATGGGAAGAGAAACTTCCATTTGGGATTTGTATTAGAATCTGTCGCTGTGTAACAAATTACTCCAGAATGCAGCAGCTTAAACAATAAATATTTATTAGCTCATATAGTTTCTGAGGGTCAGAGATCCAGGAAGAGCCCAGCTTGGTGCTTCTAGCTCAGTCTCTCATGAAATCACAGGAAGGTTTTCTGGGCCTAGGATCCACTTCCAAGATTACTTCAGGAGGCCTCAGTTCCTCCCACATGGGCCTCTCGGCACAGGCTCCTTGAGTGTGCTCATGACATGGCAGTGTGTGGCTCCCAGAGAGAGTGATCCTAGCAAGGAAGATCCTGTAAAACCTTTGGCAGCCCAGACTCAGAAGTCACATACTATTGCTTCCTCTATACATGTATTCTATTTGTTAGGAGAGAGGTGCCAGTTTCTCAACACCATTCAAGAGAAAGGAACTAAGTCCCACCTAGGGTAGAAGTACCAAAGAGTTTGTGAACATGTTTTGGAAGAGATATGGATGCCATGAAGTTCTGTGTTGCAACTTTATGTCCCCTTCCAGGCCAGGGAAGCCCAAGGGAAGTGGGAGCTGCATTCCACATTCCACATCCCTATTCCAGACACAGGGAAGGTGACATGGATGGGAAAAAGGGTAGTCTTTATTCTCAGTGATTGCACAGTGCGGGGGAGAAGAAAGTTATCAGCACAGGTAGCCCGCTGTAAGGTAGAGCACAGTGAGTGCTGCAGAGAGATGTGAGTCAGGGAAGGACATGCTCCTTCAGCTGTGGAGCCAGGGAGGGCTCCCTCGAGGGGAGAGTGCTCACACTTGCCTCAGGAGGTCATGTAGTATTGCAGGAGTTTCATGAAAGTGTGGGAAAAAAGAACCTGCCAGGTATGGGGGCAGCATGAGCAAAACATCAGTGGTAGAGAAGTACAGTGTGTGTTTGCAGAAGGGCAGCATAGACCAATGTTGTCACCAGAAAAATGGATAAATCCTCATAGCGGTGCTTTGAGGATTACCTAAGACAATGCATTTAAAGAGCTTTGCACAGTGCCAGGCACACACAAAATTCTTACTAAATGAAGTCGTGTCACAAGGCCCTGCATGTCATCCTAAGGAATCATACCATGTGGGGCCTGGGAGGGACTGGGCTTTTGTCCCCTTCCATAGGAAGCTGTGGGAAGCATCATGCTCACAGCTGAGCTGGGGGATGAATCCTGAGTAGGTGCCAGGTACGTCAGAAGTAGAGATGGGATCAGGATTCTGATGCCAAGATTCTGACCACATGGTACAGGAAGAGGAGGCACTGAGGCCCCAGGTGAGGCAGGACAGAGACTGAACAGGAGGGGTTGAAGTAGAATGTTTGTTGACTCCTTTGAAAAGATCATGCCTGTAGCAAGATCTCAAGGTTCTGCTTTAGCAGCTACTCTGAAGGTGACTATGCAACTGTTCAAAGGTTTGGGGAGAGCAGCCCAAAATTCTTGCCCATGAGTCTCCATGAGATGGCCCAAACTGGGCCTGGTTCTGCCATTCCTTGGTGGGGGTTGGGGGGCTGGCCCAGCCTTCTCCCCATAAGTTTTCCCACACAAGTGACCTGCTGAGGAGTCCTTTAAATCCAGATCTGAATATATTGATTGAACCCACTTATCTGCAGTTTGCCCATCCACTGGGGGGCATCATTGTCCCAGACTCTCTTCCTTCCACAAGGGATGGTGTAGGAGGTAAGTCCTGCATCAAGTCTCACTCAGATGACAGGTTTCACCAGTGACTCTACTGTGGAGGGGACAGTGGGCCTTTAGCAATGCATTTGGAGGTCATCCTGTCACAGTGACTTGCACACTTTATGATACTAGAGAAGCTGTGATATGAGGAATATCTCTGGGATGCCAGGGCTGGCAGCCTGCAGATGGGGGGCCTTTCCAGTGTGCTCAGAGCCTCACTGTGGTGTACACCGAGGCTGGCCAAGGGAAAGTACTTTCTTGTTATTGCTGCCAGGAGCCAAAGTGTCAATGAGCTTGAGGGACCTCAAGGAAACTTGGGTTACCCATCCATCCCAATGTGAGATTAGGGGAGGACCAGAGCTTTGGAGTCAGGTATCCCTATGACACCTAGTGCCTGCCATGTGGGGCAGGGAAAGAAGAGTCCAGGAGGAGATGACATGAGCTGACCAGAAAGGAAATCCAACAGTAGCTGCCTGTGTTTACTACCCACTGAGTTCCAAGGCCTACGTCCTGTGAGGAATGTAAGGAAGACACGGGGCATGGCCCTGGGTGGCAGCCTGAGCCTCACTGTGGGAACAGCACTGGAGGACAGCTAGGGGTTGGGATCCCAGTGCAGATCTCTCCCTAACCTGGGGTCTGAGGTAGGATATCCTTGCGCAGCCTTGCAAAAGAGATCAGGCTCAAAGGTAGTATTCTGCCATGAGTTTTCTGTTACATGTCTTATCCCTTAAGACAGACGAAATGGACTCCTGAAATAACTGGAGAGCAACGTGAAGCTGCTCAGTGACCACAAAGCTGGACAGTGCAGTAACAGGACCAGGAACCAAGAGACGGGAGACTTGGGGCTGAGTAACCCAGGAGAGGTTCCTGGGAGAGGAAGGCCCTGAGCTGGGCCTTTAAAGCGTGATTAAAATTGGGGCAGTCTGGACTCAGCACCATATGTAGCACAGTGGTTATGGCGCCAGCCACATACACCAAGGCTAATGGGTTCAAACCCGGCCTGGCCAGCTAAACAATAATGACAACTGCAACAAAAAATAGCCAGGTGTTGTGGCAGGTGCCTGTGGTCCCAGTTACTTGAAAGGCTGAGGCAAGAGAATCGCTTAAGCACAAGAGTTGGAGGTTGTTGTGAGCTGTGACATCACACACTCTATTGAGAGCAACATAATGAGACTCTGTCTCAAAAAAAAAAAAAAATTGGGGGCAGTCTGATAGAGGAGAGCTCTGTCAATGGAAAAATGGCACTTCATTGCTCAGAAACTTCCAGTGGCTACCAGGCCTACCACATGCATGCAAACCTGGCATTCCAGGCTCCATACAGCCTGGCCTCAGCTCTTGCCCAGCTGGTCACCTTGCATTACTGCCCAAGCCTCCACCCTCCTGCACCCTGAGCAGCCACCCTGACCAGTTCACCTGCTTTCCAAACCTGCCATGCAGACTCAGACTGGTGCCTGAGTTCCCTTCATCCACCTCTCTGTCTACATCCTTCAGAGCCCCCTTCCCAAGGCCTCATTCCTCATCAATTAGAATTAAGTGCTCTCTCTCCCCTCTCCCTTTCTGAACTTGGTACCATTCGACTCATTCTGCCTTTTCTCAGGATCGTGTGTAGTCAGATCCTGACTCACAGACAATGAACACCTCAACCAGGGCTTATACATCCCTGTGGGCCACATACCTGCCCACGGTTAGTGTTTGCCACGTGCCAAATGAATGGATGAATGAATGAATGATCAAGCAGAAATATGGTCACACCAGAAGGGGAGATCATATTACAGGGACCATGAACACCTGACAAGAAGCACTGGGCATGACTGCCCCAAATTGCTCTCTGTCAAGCATCTCAGGGCCATCGGGTCCAGTCTGTGTCACATAACCCCTCCATAGAATTGCAGACAGCTGGATGGACCCTGCACAAGTACCTCGCCTGAGAGCAGGCAAAGCAGGCTGAGGCTCTAGCACATTGCCTAAGTGCAGTGGGAAGGACATGAGCTCTGGGGCCTGACTGACCTGAGCTCTGATCCCAACTCTGCTGTGTGCCAGCTGTGTTGCCTTATGCAAGCCGCTTAACCTCTCTGAGCCACTTGGTTACCTCCTTTATAAAAGAGGCATGGTACTACCTCCTTCTCAAAGTTGTTGTTGGGGTTATAGAGAATATACAAAAACAGAAAACAAAACAAAACCCTCCAGCTTACAGAGGCTACTAATGAATGGTAGCTAATTCTATCTTAATGACATGATTAGTTGTTTGTGCAACTGCAGGTTTTATGAAGAGTTCAAGGAAAATTCTAAGAAATGGCATTTGGGCTTAAACTTATCATGGAACTCATTAATAAGGTCTCACATGGAGATGATGGACTAGAGTTGTTCAAGGTCGGGAGTCAACAACCTTTTCCAACAGAGACACATCCCACAGTTGGCAAACTTTTGCGGCAGGGACACATCCCACAAATAATGCTTATAAGTGAGACACTTCTCAGCCCACAGGGGCCACAGCAGGGATGCAGAAGGCTGCAGAGGCTGGCCTGTAAGAAATGACCCAGAAAGAGAGCTTAGGGACAGTGTATACCTATCTTAGTCCTAATTCTGGAAGCAGGCAGGATAGGACAGAGAATTCTGCTATCATGTTTGAGAGTCGAGTTGATACTGATTTGGCATCAAGAGACCCGGGCTCAGGTCTTAGGAGCCCATCTAACAGCAAGGCTTTGGCTCTGAAGTGTAGCAAGAAGAAGCGGGCGCTTGGAGCGCTTGGCAGGGAGTGGTGGCCAGAGCCCCCTATGTACCCTGGGTTAGCCCTAGGCCTCTGTGTGGAGCCCTCATGGTTCAGAAGTCAAGTCAGGAAATCCGACTGAACCTAAAGAAGGTGGAAAAGGTAGGCGGTAGAGGTGAGGAAAGGGTACAAAATGTCATCCTGCTGGGAGGGGCAGGATGCCATTCGCAGGGTCACAATCCTCACTGCAAATCCTATCCTTCCCAATCTCCCCATTGCAGTGCGTGGCACTGCCAGCAAAAGTCCTGGAGCCCCCACTCTCCCTGATCCCTGCCTCCCACCGCTCAGAGCTCTGAGTCTTGCCCATTCTCGCTCTTCTCCACCCCCTCTGTCACTGTCCTGCTTTCCCCTTGCCTCACTGCAGTATTCTGTCTGGCCTCCCACCTCCGCTCTTCCCTTCTGTTTGCCATTTATACCAACATTCTCTTCTCCAAAACTAATCTGGCCTCGCTCATCCTTGGCTTGGATCATAGGCACGTCCTTGTTACAGTGCAGCCCATCCCCCTTAGCATGGATGGCAGGACCTCCGTGGTCTGTGTAGCCTCTTATGCCCTTCCCTGCTAAACATGAACCCAGCCCCACAAACTGCCTGCAGGTCTGGTCCCCCAGGGGCTATGCCACCATGAGCCTCTGAGCATGTTAGTCTACCTCAAACTTGCTCCCCACTCTCTGGCCAACTCCCTGTCACCCTCTCTGATTGCACTCTGGAAACCCCTTCCCCACTCCTGGGCTGGGGCCTTCCTCTACCTTTCCCAGTCCCTCCTCCTTCGTGGCTTTCACCATCTTATCCTGGAGTAACTTCAGATCCCTCTGCCTCCCACACCCTGTGTTGGAGGACTGTTCTTTCATGCTTGGGCTTTACAAAGCTCTTCACCCTGTCAGGCAGACCATAGGCACTCAGGAAATAGTTTGTGAATGAACGAACAAATAAATGAATGGGTAAAGATGAACAGTGAGAATATCCAGGGGGAGAAGACAGTTTGGTGGGGGACACAGATGATTTGGGTCTGGGGACATTGAGTCTGAGTTATTGGTGGGTGTCTTAGAAGGTATTTTCTGTTGCTTATAACAAAACCCCTGAAATTGTATAATTTGTAAGAAACAAAATATGTTTATTATAGTTCCAGAGGCTGGGAAGTTCAAGGTTGAGAAGCTACATCTGGTGAGGGCCTTCTTATTGATGAGGACTCTCTGCAGAGTCCCAAGGCAGCACAAGGCAGGCATCACGGCAAGGAGGTGGTGTGCTAACTCAAGTCTCTCTTCCTCTTATAAAGCCACCAGCCCCACTCTTGTGATAACTCATTAATGTGTTAAACCTTTAATTGATTAATATATTGATGGATTAAGCCATTCATACTGCCCTTATGACCCAATCACCTTTTAAAGACCCCACTTTCCATAATGTTACACTGAGGATTACATTTCAACATGAATTTCAGAGGGATCAGACACTTGAATCATAGCAGAGGGGTATCTGGGTGAAGACCCAGGCTGCATTGGGAAGAGGAAGGTCTCTTATGAGATAATGGTCTCTCCCTTCACATAGGGGCCAACTTCCCTAGAGAATTCCAGAGATCAGGAGGTCAAATAGCCAATAAGTGGCTCAGTGTTATCAAACCAGCCTTATCAACTAAGAAAGTCTCAAAGCTAGAGGACATTGTTAGGATCTGATCTAGCCTAATTACTTTGCTTTACAAATGGGAAAACTAAGGATGAGAGCAGGAAAAGTCCTGTTCCACAGCTAGTGCTAGAGCCAGAACCTTGTGTCTCCCTCATAGTCTAAGCTTTCTGCTGCCTCTTGGGGCTCCTTGTTCACAGGTCTCCGCTCTGAGTTATGGAAAGACTTAACTCCAAAGATACTTATCCACTAGCTCCTCTTTTCCCCCAAAACAGCTTCTAATGGATCAAATAAGAGCAGGCCTGATAAAGGCCTCTGCACAGAGCTTACACATCGAATCCCATGCCCTTAACAAACAGGATGGGCCCCTGCAGCCTCTGTCAACAGCTACATTTATTTTACCTTGTTTCGAATGTTGTCAGCCATCAGCTATATAACAGATCAAAAACAGCTGATGAGAAACCCAGGGAGGGGTTGCTGGGAACAAGAAAACCGACACATTGACTCAAAAAAGCAGCCCTGAGGATTGTTCTTGTAAGGACCAATAACCATTCACACCAAAGCATAAGAAGACTCTCCTGGCCAGGTGTGCCAGCTAATGCCTGTAATCCTAGCACCGTGGGAGGTTGAGGCAGGAGGATTGCTTAAGGCAAGAGTTTGAGGCCAGCCTGAGCAAGAACAAGGCCCTAGCTCTACAAAAAATAGAAAAAATAGCTCAAAGTAGTTGGGGGCCGGAGGTGGTAGGTTCAAACCCAGCCTCAGCCAAACCCCACCCCCAAAAAAAAGAAATAAAAGAAAAGAAAAAATTAGCTATGTGTAGTGGCAGGCACCTACATTCCCAGCTACTTGGGAGGCTGAGGCAGGAGAATAGCTTGAACCCAGAAGTTTGAAGTTGCTATGAGCTATGATGACCCCACGGCACTCTACCTTGGGGCAACAGAGTGAGAATGTCTCAGGAAAAAAAAAAAGGGGGGCTCTCCTCCATATGCACAAGTACAAATCCCAGCACTAGTCCTAGTTGTGATAACCAAATTATATTCAGTACTTTCTGTTAACTTAAGATCTGCAAACCTTTAGGCAAGGATGCTCTAAATGTGGTTAAGATCTAAAGCCATCAAATGTGATGATCTAAAGTGATTAAGATCGTTAAAATTCTAGCACTATCAGAAGCAAGCCTTCTCTCTGCTGTTTAAAAGGAGGAATCATTCCTTAGGATTCTGGACAACAAAAATTCTTCATTCATTATAAAAAAGTGAGAAAAGAAATTTACATTTGTTGATAGGCCATAATATACAAGGCAGAGACTATGCCTAACAAATCATTTCACTTAATTTCATGACTCTAACCTTGCACACAGCAGACATTCAGTATATACTGAACCCATTTGTGGAATGGGTTGGGTTTTTGCAGCCTTATTTTTATTTTATTTTTATTACTTATTTATTTATTTATTTATTGAGACAAAGTCTCAAGCTGTTACCCTGGGTAGAATGCTGTGGTATCATAGCTCACAGCAACCTCCAACTCTTGGGCTCAAGCGATCATCTTACCTCAGTTTTTCTATTTATTTATTTATTTATTTTTAGTAGAGACAGGCGTCTTGCTTTTGCTCAAGCTGGTCTCAAACTCGTGAGCTCAAGCAATCCACCCTCCTCAGCCTTCCCAGAGTGCTAGGATTACAGGAATGAGTCACCCTGCCCAGCCAGCCTTAGTTTAGAGATTAGGAAAATGAGGTCTGAAGATTAGAATTTCCTGCCCATCATCACGGTGTGGAGTTGGGAACTGAACTCTTTCTCCAAGTCACTATTGCTAAGGTCACAACCTCAGTCAAATTTGCAAGAAGGAAAGCTTGCACTTTTCATGATGAAAGACAAACTAACCCTCCAGCCACCCTTAAGTCAGTGTCACAAGCACTAACTGTGACCTTGCTGTGTTTGTGGCCCTGTGTTAGGAGCACTATTTCCAGGCATATGATATTTCACATTCCTAATGCTTTCTTTAACAGGAATGAATTCAAAGCATGGACGGATATCAAGCCTGTGAAACCAATAAAAGCCAAGCCCCAGTACAAGCCCCCAGATGATAAGATGGCTCATGAAACCAGCTATAGTGCCCAGTTCAAAGGGGAGGCCAACAAGCCAGCAGCAGCTGACAATAAGGTCACTGACCGCAGAAGAATACGCAGCCTCTATAGTGAACCTTTCAAGGAACCCCCAAAGGTGAGACTGGATGTGGGAATCAAGACTGACCTTGTGGGAATCCATCCACTCCAGCACCATCTGAACTGGAAAGGTTAACTGTAACAGAGCATGGGGAGTGGGTTACTGCCAGCTCTTTAAAATCCCTGGGTTCCTTTTAGCACACTGAGACCCAGGGTATCTTCAACAAAAAGCTTTGTTAAATTCAAAGGGAATGGCTCGGCGCCTGCGGCTCAATCGGCTAAGGCACCAGCCACCTACACCTAAGGTGGCGGGTTCGAATCCCCAGCCCGGGCCCGCCAAACAACAATGATGGCTGCTACTAAAAAAAAAAAAAATGGCCCGGCGTTGTGGTGGGCGCCTGTGGTCCCAGCTGCTTGGGAGGCAGAGGCAGGAGACTCGCTTGAGCCCGGAGTTGGAGGTTGCTATGAGCTGAGATGCCATGGCACTCTACCCAGGGGGATAGCTTGAGGCTCCGTCTAAAAAAAAAAAAAAAAAAATTCAAAGGGAATGTTAAAAGGGAGCATTACCTAAACTAAAAAGCTTAAGGGATGGCAGATTTCCAGAGAACTAGTTTCTGATTTTGAGAAATCCGGAAAAATAGTGGGAGAAAATTTCACCTAAACCCTAAATCCCCTGTCTTAAAATAACTGTACTTTTGCTCCTGAAGGCCCACCCAGTGTTGCAGGCCCTCTCATCCAGCTTCCTTCCCACCTCTCCCTCGTCCTGCCTCAGCCTGGCTTCTATCACTGGACCCTCCTTTCCTTCCCTGGTCCCTGAAAAGTGCCTGCCCTCTCTCATCTTCCCTGGACAGACACCATCCACAAGCTGTTCCCAGTCTGTCACAACACACTTGTTACATCAGCTGCAAGATGAGTTCCCAGTGATTTGTTACTAAAATAAGCAGTTTGTGAACATGGACCCAGGGATTTTCCTATAATAACACTACCCTGCCTTAATTGCATCTCAGTATGAGTTCACAAGAGGGAGAAGCGTTGGAGATACAGCTAGAGAAGCAGGAACATACATGTCAACACCCCAGCTTATTCTCTCATTCAGTCCCCATGGAGATGTGCAAATATCCTCTCTTCCATCCTCCCAGAAAATGTCTGAGAACCTAAATAGCTCGAGAACCTAATTAGCCTCTTCTCTGCTTTGGTCCTAAAGTCTTAACACTCAAGAGGAGTTTCCTATGTGACCCAGGGCATTTATGGGTAAAGTAATTAACCCGTCCAGTTTGCCTAGGACTCTTCCAGGGTTTGCACTGAAAGTTCCATGTTCTAGGAAGCTTCTCAGTTCCAGGCAAACCAGGACTATTGGTTACCTTACTTATAAGTCAAGGGTGATTGAAAACCATGAGCGAATGAGCCAGCCCATGAGGCCCAAGGTCAGTTCTGTCATCCATAGAGGAGGGGGATCTAGGACATAGGGCTGGCATTGGGCAAAGGAGAATTTAGGGAGAAAGAAGGGAAGACTGGGGACATCAGATCTAGAGATGACCAGGATTTAGGGAGGAAGAAGGGAAGATTGGGGACATCAGATCCAGAGATGACCAGGGGGCATATTGCATCATGCCCAGTGGCTAGAGTTCTCTGAAAAAGCAGGTGGGGGAGGTGAGGCTATCTCCTTAGAATGAGGGGGCATGACACCAATTATAGTTCTGGGAGTGGGAGCTTGTGGAGAGTAGAGTGGGCTCAGAACAACTGCCCTGGGGGAAACGGCCAGGGACCCATCCAGAGAGGAGCAGAGAGCCGCAATGCTAATGACCTAGCTGAGGCTAGAGACCTCCTGACCAAAGTGCTCAGTGAGGCCTTGACTCCATCTAAGCTCCCCATCCTAGAGACAGAAACAGGACAAGGCCAGCTGGGGCTGCAGTCAGAAACCAGCCCAAGGACTCTGCACCTTATACATGTAGCAACAGAGGTTTGTTTATTCACCCACGGCCACCCTGGGTCAGCTGCCACTCTGCCTCATTGCCTTTTTTGTCTGGTGCTCAGGCTGATGGAGAAGTCTCTCTCTCTAACAGAGGAAAAGAGAGCAATGGGAAGCACAGGCTGACTCTGGATTCCTCTGCCTGGAGGTGACCCACATCACTTCTTATGTTTCACTGACTAAAGCAAATCACATGCCTTTGCCTGTGTGGAACAAGGTGATTCGGTCTCATCTTCCCACGGGCAGGGGCATCAGATACAGCAGTGCCACAACCACCGCCTGTGGTGGTCCAGGGGAAGGACCGGCTGCTCAGGGGATCCAACGTAGCCAGTGAATGTTGCCCAGGTGGCTGACCAGGGAGTTCAGATGGGACAAGTCAAATGCCTCAGTGTCACTGGAAACACTTCACACACTGTGCTCCATCAATGCCCAACTTCTCTTACCGTTATTCTTTAAGTAATAATGTCTCCTCTCTAAATTCTCTCCCCTGCTCCCTCCCTTCTGTGTTTCTGTATTTGCGGTCTGTCTGTCTCTCCATGCAGGTGGAGAAGCCTAGTGTTCAGAGTTCCAAACCAAAAAAGACCTCAGCAAGCCATAAGCCCACGAGGAAGGCCAAAGATAAGCAGGCGGTGTCGGGCCAGGCCGCCAAGAAAAAGAGCGCAGAGGGCCCCGGTTCCACCAAGCCCGAGGACAAGGAGCAAAGCAAAGAGATGAACAATAAACTGGCTGAGGCGAAAGAGTAAATTTCACTGCACTTTCCTTTTACTCTTCTCTCTCTCTCTTTTTTTAAACCAACAAACAAACAAACAAAAAAAGGCCACAAAATTAATTAGAAGCTTCTCATCTGCCTAGGTCCTGAGTGTTCCAGGAGCTCTTTGGTTTGGTTTTGTTAATGGCAGAATCCTGCTTCAAAGACTGAGTAGGTACCTCCTCCTTAGAGGAGCCCAGGCCTCCAGGCCACCAGCACCTGGAACACAGGGAAGCTTTGCCCACTGGCTGTGCCCTCCCTTGTTGGTGAGTCCTCACGCTGACAAGAAAGGCGAGCACCCCATGGGAGCAACTCTGAGCTGGCTGTGAAGCCAGTCTCCTGGTGTGCCTGGAAGTGTCTGTAGGGGATCTTCTTCCCCAAGATCTGTGCCATCGATCAATTTTGAACTCTAGGTAGATGTGTTCTTTTCCAAAATTCAGAAAATTATCCTATGCTAGAGAAGCTCAGCTTGGGCTGCAGCAAGTGACAAAATTTGTGAAAATATTTAAAACAAACAAACAAAAAACAACCTTGGCCTTAATGTCAATAAAATGAAATTGTGTCTATTAAGTAATTGTTCCATAGAATCTTCTGTTAGAGATGTGTGCCTGTGTTTAGTTTCCTATCAGTGGGCTTTACTGAGTAATAGACAAGCCACTGATAACTAAGACTAGGCCAGCGGTGGTAAAAAGGTCCAGTGTTTCAGGTGCGTTCAGGATGTCATAGGAAGGTCACAAAATGAGGAGACTTTCCCTCTGTTTACTGCCTAGCCAGTGCTGCCAAGGTTGCAGAACAACTGGTTCAAGGTGACTGAGGAGGAACACTGAAGGTGTAGGGAAAGCGAGGCTTTCCATTTCTGAGAATCCCCAGGGGCGCGTAGATGGTGGCCAGTGCGGCAGTGTTTGCTCTCCCTTCCTGCCCTGCTCCTGCCCTGCTCCTTGGGGAGGACAGAGGTGCCAGGGCAGGTCAGGGGATTTTCTGCGACTTACCTGCAGACTAGGAGAGTGCCTTGCTGAGTGATTAGCAAGCATCTTTGACTCATTAATGCATAAAAGCAGCTCACAGTATATTCTATGTCGCGTATCCATGTGGCCAAAGCTCCCAGGAGTGGCTAGTGCCCCCTTAGCTGTGCTTAAATTGTGTTGTAGGTATTAGTCGGGGAGTTGTTGTGAAAATACCCTCAGTGCTTGTGAGGGAACCCAAAGTATCTACCAGAAAAATACGATATTTGCAAATGTGATGTGTATATTGCTCGGCACGCTTTATTTCTTCTGTCCTTAAAAATCCTCATCGTCCCCAGCATTCTGAAATTGCTGGGCTACGGAACAGCGCCAAGCCTCTTGGCTCAGGCTCGCTTTTTTTTAATAATGTAAGTGGGGAAGAGTGACAGTCTCACAATTCCTGACCTCAAAAGCCCCTTTAGGTCCTTCCGGTTTGGAAGAAGCGGAGCCTCCACGAGCTCTCTCTGACTATTCAGGCAGCAAAGTCTCCATTTACACCATTTGCTCTGTAGCCTCAGGCTGAATGAGAAGGCTTTTGCAAATTCATTCAGCTTATGCTACATGGGCCATAACGATGAATGGAACAGGAAGACTAGAAATGAAGTGCTCAGTTAGGCCCGCTGCAAAGGAAGAGCCTCACAGCGTGGAAAAAGACAGGAAACGCTAGTAAGTCTTCATGAATCTCAAACTCAACTGCCTATTGGAAATGACTGGAGTAGACTTCCAGTATGGTTTCAGCTATTCGCTAGCAAGTGTTAACATTTACCAGAGAACCCTATCGACATGATCTTTAACTATATCCAGAGAGTTTGCCAATGTTTGTCCCTTCTCTTAAGATTTGGCATTAGTCAGATATGCTGATGTTTGCCACAATTTTGATTTCTCCGTAGAATAACCATTTATATTTTTTGCAGATCAAATAAATCAGAGTTTACAATGCACTAAGGATCATGAATTCAGCATTCACTTATTGAGCACCTGGGTGCCAGGCATTGTGCTAGACTTGGTGGACAGTATAAATGAATCTGTCCCCACAGCCACACAGCCAGAAGGATGCAAACGACTTGATCTCTGTGACTGAGTCAAGTTGGCTTTGCCCAAATTGTAGCTTGCTGTAGGGGCCCTACAGGCACTTCCACCTACCTTGCAGCCCCAGGGACTCAATTTGCTACCCTGCCCTGCCTGAGGCTTTTGATGACCTGAATAATGTCTTTTTCAACCTATCAGCCCTTCTTTTTAACACACCCACTGAGAAAACCCAGTCTGTAGTTCACTTGACTCTTGAATGTTTCACTTCACTGGCAAGAAACTTCCTTTGATTTCTACTGTTTACAAATAAAACTCAGCCGGTCTCATTCTGTATCCTAAACATACTGAATGAAACTGATTTTGGTTCCACAAGCAGTGTTTTGATATTGCCTTTCTGAAGGTAACCAAGTTTCTGATGCCTGTCTTGCCGTTATATTTCCCTGTGGCTTCCCCATACTCCCTTGGCCAGAGAGCTGGGACCGAAGCTTTCCTGCTGTCTGTCTCCCCTGCCTGCAAAAGTAGCCCGTTAAGCTGTGCACTGGCTTCCCTCAGCTCTCTGCTCCATGTCCACAGTCCCAGTCAGTCCACATAGCTTTGCCTTCTGGGGCAGACAGGAAGTGTCTAATTACGATTTTGTGGCCTGGGTTTTGTTGCATACCACAGATTGTCTATGTGACCTGTAGCGCACACCTCTCTTGGTGCTATTTCATTCCTGCTGTTAGTAAGAGAATGACAAAAATATTCATGTATAGCCAATTGATTGTGACGTGCTTGTGGTCTGTGCTTGCTCAGAAAAACAAACAAACAAACAAACAATTTTTCCAATTATAAATAAATGCTAAAGACAAACACCACTTTCTTGATCTTATTTCCTTGGTGAGGCCCAGCTGAGTAGGTGAAGGAACCAACCTTTGCCATTTGAGCCACTCTCCACAAGATGAGCTGTGCCCTGCAGTTTTCCTGGGGTTCTCCATAATGCAGCTTGACTTTTAGATTGCCTCTCAGATACTAATTGCAAGCAGTCAGAGCTAAGTGTTGGGAAAGGCGAAGATGGACCGGGAGACGCACTGGCCAACAAGGTAGTGTAACGCTTTGACCCCACATTGCTGGGAGGAGTGACCGCCTGCACTCGGCACCGCCCTGCCACACTGGGAGGCTGGGCTCCAACTCTACCCCTTCCTGTTGACTGGCAGCACTGTCGGTTCTGACTTTTTCTCCTCCCAAGGACAGCAGAGATGCTTTCACTTGCTTGTTTAATCTGTGGTCATTTTGGAAGTTCCACCCTCGAGGGGCTGGCTTACTGTGTGGGTTACGGGGGTGATGGTCGTGTGTGTGCCTAACACAGGTTGCTGAAACAGCCATAAGAGAGGCCCAAATAAGATAGACCAGGGAGTTGGGAATGGGGATGAAGGATAGGTTTCTTGCCACCAGGGGTGGGAAATCACAGAAGGGGTCACGGCAGAGGGAACTTGGGACAGTGGGTAGGCTGTAGAGATGAGGGGCAGCCTATGGCAGGTGAGCGGACCTAGGCATGGGAAAGTGTGGGAACTGGGTGGGACCTGAGAGGTGGGGCCAAGTTTGCCCACTTTGTATCCTTCTGGTAAAGTGGAAGACAAAAGATCTCATACTCTTCATTTTTCCAATGTATGTTGATTGAATACCTATTATGTGCCAGGCACTGTGCTAGGCACTAGGTAAACCAGGATGCCTGAGATCCTGCCTCTCATCACAGTGGGGCATGAAGGAGGAGTCCATTCTAGCTGGTTCCATGGATCAGGGAGGACTTCAGCAGATGGGTATGTGTTGACCAGGTGAACAGAGCCAAGGGTGGCTGCGGCATGCCAGACAGAGGGATCTACCCAAGCAAAGGTGTGGGAGGGATCAAATGTGGGTAAGCTCATGTTCTAGGGGATAGTTCACTCGGGGAGGGTCAAGGCGAAGGATGGAGAGTGGCAGAGCTCAGTGGTGGAGAGGCCTGGGGCCACGTAAGTGGGCAGTTGCTAAAGGGCTCTCCATTCCACATGCCCAGATTGCACCCGACCCCTGCATGCTCCCTCCTCATGCTGCTGTCCCTCCCCAGCCACCAGGCACACTGCAGATCCTCTCTTGCTCTAAGCTAGGAGCCCTAGGGTCAGACTTTTATTGCTGGCCCTGATTTCTAAGACTTCATTTGTGGGGGCGGGGGGTGGGGTGGGGGGAACAGTGGTTGGTAGAAATCAATCAAGAGTCATATAAATGAAAACCCACTATGTATTTGTTTTCCAGATGAATAGAAAACATTCCACCCACCTGAGGTAGAAAACACAAAGCCTCTTCAATAAGTAAAGCAAATACATGAAAGTACATCATTCAGTTCTCTTTCAATCAGTTAAGGGAAAGAGACAAAACAGGGATTGGAAGAGGTGTTAAGAAAGGAGAGAAATAGAGAGGAAGAGACAGAGGCCAAGAGAGAAAAGTCACAGAAAACACACACACACATAAAGGCACGGAGAGTAACTGAAGAGAATGAGAAGAGATGAGATACACTCAGGACCAGACAAGGCACAAACCGGGCGATGGAGAGAGCAGGAAGGGCATCTGGTCCACTCTCTCTGTGCCGCCCCGCAGGTCAGGGCTCACCCTGAGGCACATGCACCTGCGGTTCCTGCTGTGACTGTCCTTGCCCAGAGCCCTGGGAGGCACATCTGTAACCCATCACTCACCTTGCCTCCCTCAAATGGCAATCACAGTTAAAATCAGCTTCTCTTTTTAAAATGGGCTGTTGTTTCTAAATTAATTATAAATCTATTTTCATCCTTTCTTAAAGTTTGTGTGTTCTTAATGAAATTCTTCCCTCTTTTTTTTTTCACGAGGGTTAAAAAATTTTAAATTCTTACAGATTTGCATAGTGTTCAGGTCCATTTCCCAAGGGCTATAGACTCCTTTAGCATGGCTCAGTGGTTCAAGGTCCTTTTACTTCTAAAACGTCTCAAAACAGTTCACGTTTCCAGGACCACATGTACAAAAAGTTTCTTTCAGGATAAGCCTGTGGACCGTCTGCATTAAAAGCAAGGCTTCACCCCAGTCCTGATTGAGGACAACCTCTCGGGGCAGCCAAGGCCACTGAGACAGGAGAGGCAGATGTCTCAAATAGAACCAACTGTCTTAGACTCTTGCAGAACCACATGTGTGGTCCCAACCCCCCACCTCACTGCTATCAAATGCATATATCCTCATTGCACCTAGACCATTCTAGAATACCTATAACAACAGAAAGAACTAGAATTCTTGCATAGAATTCTTGCATACGTATTTTATTATTCATCTTGTGAATACTGTTAACATTGGCAGTGCACTTAGGCATTTACATGGTTCACGGCTAGACATCAGTACCTCTGGGCAACCTGTGTCTTTCATTAAACTCTTGGAATCTTGGTGTCCTCCTCTGAAAATAATACCTCAGAGGAACAGAGTGAGGATGAAATGACATGAAAATTATAGGCAACCCATAGTGGACACTAACCACATCATTTCAGGCCCTTCTTCTCTAAAAGATAAGTGTTCACTTTCTTTCTGATAGATATATGTGCAGTTAACTAGGAGTAATATATGAAGTTGAATGAGGCAAACACTCTTAAGATCACTTTCAAAGAATTCCAGCTATTGAATTACGTTGAGTCCACAGACCTACATAAGAATATCTGACAATTTATATTTATGAATTGCTTGCAAAGCATTTCTGTGTTAATCCATTGAACACTCCTAGAGCTGTGATGCAGATGTTTGCCCCAGGTGACCGATGAGAAAGGGAAGCTCGAAGAGGAGGGGCACATGACTGTGTCTCCCTGTCACCTAACAAAAACTAAACCCAAATCTCACAGTGCCACACCCTGGCTGGGCCCTGCAGATCCCACAGCAGGCTCACCTAGTACCATCTTTACATCTTAGGGCCCAGAACTAATCCAGGGAAAAGAAGAATGGGATCAGGTCTACTCACACTTGGCACAAACATCTTGACTGTACTGACCAATCACAACCAAATTCAGATTTTTAATTGGGTGACTGAAACGTGTGGTTATTAAATACAGAATGGCATAACAGATTTTTCATTCATAAGAAATATACTTGGTACTGGAGATACCAAGATAAAACTGGTATCCAGTACATAAAGCACTGGATCAGAGACCACCATTTTATGCATTTTACTTCTACTCGTAGAATTAAATTTCAATTTCTATCCCTTGTCCTCATATAAGTGGGCCTCAATCACTTGTTAACTTGGCCTTGTATATAAATATCTTAACAGATGGCTCCAGATCTCTTATCTGGGGCCAAGGGAGCTTCAGATGCTGTGATAAATTATTAGTAGTTATGCCACTGCTACTGGTTTAAGCTGCTAGAGGGATCTCTACTCTGTGAATCTGACCATGTCACACCCTGCTTTGAACCATCTTGGGCTCCTCGTGGCAGAAGCTTATTGTTCCCTCCGTGCACCATGCTGCTTCTCACCTCCATGCCTTTACCCACGCTGCCCCGCCTGCCCAGAATGCCCTTCTGCTTCTCCACCTGGCTAACTCATCCTTCAAGACTCCGCTCAGGGGACACCTCCAGGAAGCCTTTCCTGCACCTCCTAGGCTGGGTAAGAAGCTCCCTGTGTCTTCATGATGGAACTTGCCACATCCACTGTGTTGTCTGCTCGTGTGTGTTTGTCCCTCCCCTAACCGGTCCGTGTTCTCCCAGGGCAAAGCCCAGGTCCTTCTGTTCATCTTGGTAGCCCCAGCTCCAGGCCCAGTGCTGACCACAGAGATTGTCTGTAGAAGTGTCTGTTGAATGAGTAGTGAGTGAGTGGTAATATTCACCATCTGCCTCCATATTCACCATGGTTCCTCCCCAAGGCTTCATTCTGCCTAACTGTCCCTGTTCATGTGATAGGGGTGGTTTTGAGAGAGGTCATGGCAACAGCAAAGAGCAGTCAATGCCTGGTTTTATCATGTCCAGCCTCTGTTCAGGCCAGCATATCTCTGTATTTTCTGTAGTGAATTTTTCTAAATAGTCCCAACATCATAAACTCATGGGCTTTGATCACAGGGCAATCTTGAGAAGTTGGTTAATCCCACCCCTTGCTCAGTGCAGAGCTCTTACTAGTAATTCTAGCATAACAGAAAGGCACCCCCACCACTGGCATGCCATAGCCATATCCAAATCTTAGCAACAGGCCTGGTTCTAAATTCAAGCTCTACAATACAATTTACTAGCTGTGTGACTTTGGCTGAATCTCTTAATTCCTTTAAACCTGGAAGAGAATGCAAGTATGCATCATCTCCAGTTGGTTCCAATATTCAGGAAGTAAGAGTTTGGCCAGCAAGTGATAGTGTGTTTTCCATATCTCTTTGCTTCTAGATTCTAGAATCTAGAATTTGGAATGACCTCTGGTAAGAGCTGTGATAGCAAGGGGTACATGTTCTGATCCATTGGAGATGCTGCAAAAGTCTCCTGTAAACTGGAAAGGGGAGAGTGCTTGTCAATATTCCATTTCATAGTTAGTTTCACTGATGTCCCAAACAGTGTGGTAGTAGAGCTACAGGAGGTAAACCCATCCCCTGTGCCACACGATAGCCTGAAATTAAGGCCATGTGGTGATGGCTCTTGCTGCCCTCCTCCCCTTCCTCAGCCCTTCATTGGGCCCCTCCTCTCTGAGCACAACCTATAAATCACCTGTGCCGTTTCCATTTCTGCAATTAGACGTTCATTTGAAGTGCTCCCCTCTGGACACATGAAACCAATTTTGATTAATTGCTCAAGGTCTTGGGCTTTGCTTTAGATGGGGGCTGTTGGGAGAGGACAAAAATTGGTTCGCTAGTTCCCGGGAGCACAGACTTAGACAAAAACTGAGCCATTTATGTCTGGTTGTCTTAATCTAGTGCTTTAGAGGCCATTTGACCTGTACACAGTTGGCCTCATTCCTGATAATTTCCAGAAGGGTCATTATCAGGATTATCGGATTCCTGGCAGTCCTTTGGGACAATCAACGGTGTCCTTGACTTTACCTTCTTGATATTAAAACAACCAAGGATGCTTTTAAAAGTATTTTTATACAACTGGAGATTATTTAATTCTTAGCAGGTCAGATCTAGAAAGATACTTACCAACAGAAAAAATAAGTAAGTATACAGTAGAGCAGAAAACATAACCACTTAGCCACTTGGTACAACCATTTTCCTGTACTACAGAAGAGGGAGGGAGCCCAGAGTGGGGGTGAAAGACCTGAACTAGGAATCGGCCCCCGGTCTCTGGTTTGGCTTTTGTAAAATCCAGAGTTGACATAGCCTGAGGGAAGGGAATGAACGTTTATTTGACAGTTGTCCTCATTTAATCCTCATGATAAGGTTATAAAGTCTGTAGGTATTATCTCCATTTACAGATAAAGAAATCAAAACTCAGTGACTGAGAAACAAAATCACACAACTCATACGGTGAGCCAGGATTTGAAACCAGGTTTGGATGATTCTAAAACTCATTCTTTGTCCAGCATTTGGGATCAGCTCTTAGGTTCCTTTGGTAAAGACATGCGTTCTCCTGAAATAGCAGCCTCCTTATTCTGTCCCTGGCTTGCAATGAAGCCATCAGTGACTACATGCTCTGTCCATGGAAATGAGTCACAGGGGAAGTCACAGATGCTGAGTTTGATAGGCACAATTCGGTCCCTCCAGCCCCTACCCAGAATTAAGCCTTGTGGTGGCAGTGTCTTTCCTGGCTGTGGTCTGAGCTGCTCTTTCTGTGGTGATGAGCCATATCTGGGTGGACTATGTGGCCCCGGGCGGATAGACTGATTGGCGGCGCACAGGTAGGGCTCACAGGTGTGAATGTTGATGGGCCCTCTTAGGCCAGGATGCCACTGCTTTGCCAGGGTGCAGAGTGCCAGGAGGTAAACGGAGGGGGTACTTGCACAGTGGATACAGGAAGGCTGAGGTAACGAGGACTGGCCAAGCAGGTTGTGGGGGCCTGCAGCCCCAGCAACTCTCTCAGGAAATGTGTGTGGGAGCTCTGAGCTGGGACCTGCAGAAGACACTGCCTCCAGCCAGAACCAGTCAGGGTCATTTCAACCTAGTTCAATGTCTGCAGACAAATTTGGAAACTCTGTATTTGAAGTCACAGCCATGAGAGAGATATTGTAGAGAGAAAAGAGCTCCTCAGCTAAGGGCGATCACAGGTGATCTGGGGCATGGCCCCGTTCTAGACCAGTCCTATCTGCCTAGCTGATTCCACTTGTGAGAATCAAATTTGGAAAACCTTGTCTTCTTGGAAAACCTTAAAGAGATGTTATAATTTGGGGGGTGACCAAAAAGATGCTAAGTAAGGTAAAATTGGGGAAACATTTATATGTCATGTAAAGGTGGCTGTTAGATCTTGATCTCATGTGAGCTACTTTCAAAACTCCTCATCTAGAAGGTAGGCCTCCTGCTCTGCGCCAGCCCTAAGCTGGAACTCCCTGGCTCTCCACTATATCCAAGGGCCTGGCAACATAGTAGGCATTTATTAAATATTTGAAGAAGTCAGGAAGGAAGCAGGGGGTTGGAGGAGGCAGAGAGAAAAGGGGAGGGAGCAAGGGATGGAGGGAAAGAGATGAAGCAGATGTGGTCTCTACACTCAAACAGCCCAGCCTGGGGAGGCAGTTACAAAAGGTGGAAATTGATGTGATGGGGGCTGCTTCCAGGGGTAGGGCTGTGGGAATGCAGAAGGAGGAGGTGAAGGGTCACAGGGGGCTTCACTGAGGAAGTGGCCCTGAAGCTGAATTTTCAATTCCTGAGAAAGAGTTTACTAGGCAGACAGGGACAGATGGTGATCTAGCAGCCAGCCCTGATGTGCCTGAGAGGAAGCCAGAGCAGCTGAGGGCAGAGAAGGTATCCTGTTTGGAGATCATGCCTACAAAATGGCTTTCACTTCTATAGGTCACACTTTCCAAGGCAGAGGGGGCAGCGGCTGGGCAGCCAGCTGGCAGGGAAATTGCAGTGCAGGTTCAGGAGACCCATGGCCCACCAGGTCTGTCCTCCCAGCCCTGGGCGCCTCTGATTTGGGTCTATGGAGCAGTGCTTTCGTGGAACAAAGAGGGAGGACTTCTTCAGTCAAGTGATGGCTTTGTCCCTTAAGAGACCACCTTTGAGTCACTCTGGTTGAAGAGACCCAGGCTGATAAGGCTTAGTTCATGGGCCGTGGTGGTGCCTGCCCACAGCAGGTAGCATTGTGTTCCCGGAACGTGTTTATAAATCTGTCTCCTGCTCCACACTAGAGGCTCCTCAAGTCAGGGCCCAGCACAGGGCCTAACACAGAATAGGAGCTCAGTAGATTTTGTCCATTGAATGGATAAAAGAGAAAAAATACAAAAAGTAATAAAGAGAAAAAGCCACACACCAGCCATGTGTTACTCTCACGAATATCTGCCCTACTCCTATCCGCCAGAGGCTGTGCTAGATACTTGTGACGCAAAGATGAACAAAACACAGCCCAACGGTCTAGCGGGAGAGGCAGATAATTACTAAACAACAGGATAATTGCTAAAATTGAGGCTGCCACAGAGTCCTGTGGGGCAGGGGCAGAGGCAGAGCAAGACTTCTTGTTTTGAGAACTCCTTGTCTCCTGCAGATTCTTCACAGGAATAATGAGCCTTTCAAAGGTGGTTTCCTTGACGATCCCCCTTGGGCAGCTGCATTTCCCATTACCGTTAGGAGCTTTGTTTGTATCCAAGAATTGTGGGCTCCTCTGCAGGGCCATGGAGGCAGGGAGGAAGGGAGCAAAGTAGTGATATCACTGTCTGCTGTCACCATCGGCCTGGGCCTTGCTATCCTCTCCTGCCATCTGTGCTCCAAGTGAGTCTGCTTCGTGCGTCCTGTCCCCACACTGATGGGATCATTGGGAGGCCCATGTCTTAGCCTTGGACCTACTACCCATTAGCTATGCAGCTGTGGAGAGTCACTTGCCCACTCTGGGCCTAGTTTTCTCATCTTGGAGCAAGACAATTGGATCAGGTCACTGAATCCCTCTTTAGAACTAACATTTACTGGCTGGGTGCAGTGGCTGGGTACTGTAATCCTAGCACTCTGGGACACTGAGGTGAGTGTATTGCTTGAGCTCAGGAGTTCAAGACCAGCCTGAGCAAGAGAGAGACCCCTGTCTCTACTAAAAATTGAAAAGCTAGCCAGGTGTGGTGAGGCAAGAAAATTGCCAAGCCCAAGAGTTTGAGGTTGCTATGAGCTATGACGATGGCACAGCCCTTTACCCAGGGCGGTGAAGTGAGACCCTTTAAAAAAAAACAAAAAAAAAAACACTTACTAAATATCACTGGTATGCCAAGGGTCTTGCCATGCACATCCCCACAAGCTAATTCTCCCCGGAAGGTAGGCTGTGTAATCCCCCTTTATAGATAAGGAAACTGAGGCTTGGAGATGCACACCCGTGATGCCCTTCCCTGGCAAGAAAGGGTTGAAGTCAGCTCTTCTGGAGGAGATAAAGGAGAACAGAGACTAGGAGGGAGTGCCTGTAGCAGGACGCTGGCCTTGGCAGTGGGTCAGGGAGGGGTTTCCCTAGGCAATGCCCCAGTGAACTGAGAGAGGCAGGCTGAGTAGGCACTAGCCAGGAGAAGAGGGAACAAGAGACTATTCCAGGAGCAGATAACAGAAGGTGCAAATGCTGTAAAATGGGAAGGAGCAGGGTGTGCTGAAGGGACAGAATGAAGTCCCTGGGAAAGGAGGTTCAGGGCATG
>CAUYQV010013268.1:0-11006 GCA_963574575.1 Galagoides demidoff | reverse complement strand
GAATTATGGAATATATGCACACATGTATGTGCACACACACACTCATATATAGCAACTGGGAGTTTAAACTCATTCCCTCTTTTGTCAAAAATACTGATTCCTCAATTTACTTTTTTCCTAGTACTCTGTAAATATCTTCTCTTCATTAGGGCTCTGGTGCCTGAAGTCTAACAAAGTGTCTAGCACTCAATTATTATTCAAAAAAATTCTATGAATCAATAAACCAATGAATAATTTTTTTTTTCAGTTTTTTTGGCTGGGGCTGGGTTTGAACCTGCCACCTCTGGCATATGGGGCCGGCGCCCTACTCCTTTGAGCCACAGGTGCCGTCCAATAAATTTTGATAGTGTGAATTGACCCTCTGTGGAAGAGATGTTAAAAATGAAGTTAAGCATGGAAATCTTGCTTTTTTCCCCTTCTATAAACTTCTTATTAAATATATAGGATAATCAGAGGTGGTTAGTTCATATATCAGAATTTCAAGAACAATGTGTTTTCTATTTTATTATATCTTTCATTCATCTAAGAACAAATATCTCTCAGTAATGTATTTCTGTAATGGTTTTCTGAAAGCAATTTTCTGAGGTTTTTACTTCTTACATTTTTTGATTTCCTAGGTGGCTGGGATTGTTGGCAGAGCTGACGTGTTAGCGTGTCTGCTGTTTCTGTTGGCCTTTCTCTCCTACAATAGGTATGTGTGTCTGAGCGTCCCTTCTGTGAGCACAGCCATGTCCTGGGTACAGACTGTGAGCTTGTGCCCGAGAGGGGATGGGGGCTTTCGGCTGTGAAATGCTCAGCAAGCTTTTGGGGAAGAGGGAGAGGAAACCCTTTCTTTAACCAATGCTGGGCTGTTTTCCCACCTGCCTATTCTGAGCATTTTAAAGAGACTTTCTCCCAGGGCTGGGGGTGCAAACTCCTGCATCCTGGCTCCACCGACTTACAGTTTCCCTGACTTGTAGTTTCCAACTAGCAATGAAATTTCGAATTTTATTTCTGAGTCAAAATGTATTGCGGGCAAGCCCAGCATAGTGGCTCATACCTGTAATCATAGCACTCTGGGAAGCCAAGGTGGGTGGATTGCTTGAGGTCAGGAGTTCGAGACCTGTGTGAGTAAGACAGAAATCCCATCTCTACTAAAATAGAAAGCCTAGCCCAGCATTGTGGTAGGCGCCTGTAGTCCTGGGTACTCAAGAGGCTGAGGCAAGAGGATCACTTGAGCCCAAGAGATTGAGGTTACTCTGAGGTATGACTCCATGGCCCCTCTACCCAGGGTGACAGAGTGACTCAAATAACACCAATAAAGCAAAATAAACTAAATGCAGTGCTTTCTTCTGTTTTCCTAGGATTTATTTGATTTCTCCTTTTCATTTGGGTTCTATTTGTTTTCCTTTGTATTACCCTCAGTGTAGTAGCTAAGAGTTTAAAATAACAAGGCTGAAGGGTTAGTAGTATTTCTCAACTGTAGTTTGCCAATTTCCACATACTTTCATCAAAATATAGCAATTCTTTGCTTTGGGAAACTGAAAAGTGGTAAAGTAATTGCCCACTATTTGCACCTTTATCTCAGAGTGATCACCCCCTCCACCTGAGTTGTGGTATGTCCACCTACAGAAAGGGATGGGTTAGAAAGAGAACTTGAACGGGGGCAGAGGGCTCAGTCATGGCCCAGGAAAGGGAGGCAGCTCAACTATGTTGCCGTCCTTGGTGGAGAGATGCACTATTAAGGCTTCATGATCCCTGATCTTTGAATCGATCAGTTGACCTATAATCTTAGAAGGCCTGGTGACGCTGTTTGAGGAGTACTATTCTAAACCAGTAGTTGTTTTCTTTATTTTTTGAGAGACAGGATATTGCTCAGGCTGGAGTGCAGTGGTGCCATCACAGCTCACTGCAGCCTCGAAGTCCTGGGCTCAAATGATCCTCCTGCTCAGCCTCCTGAGTAGCTGGGACCCCAGGTCCCCGCCACCACACCTCACTATATGGGTGACTCTTAATTAGGGGTGATTGCTCTCCATCCCCTAGCCACATGCCCCTTACCTCCACCACCTGAGACATTTGGCACTGTCTAGAAACAGTTTTGATTATTATAACAAAAGAGGTGTCATGGAGATCGAGTGGGTAGAGGCCCAGGGTGACCCTAAATAAACATCCTGCAATGCACTTGCAAGCCCCTCCCACCAATAATTATCTGGCAGAAAAATGCCAGTAGTGCTGGGACTGAGAAACACTGGGATAAGCCAGTTTAGACCTTGAGTCAAAATGCAGTGAATTCAGTCTGAGGACATTTAGTCTTGTGTAAAGGGCAGGACTTTTTCTTAGTAAGGTTATTTGACCTTATTACAGTATTCTGGTGTTAGCTTTGTAACCCTCCCCCCCCCCCCCCCCGGCATTTTTAATCATGTGATATGATGTTACAACATCTTAAAATGTAAGCCCAAATGTAACAATTCGTTGTTTCTTGTTTACTCTGATGCTAGATCAGAATTAATAATCTCGTTTCAGTTCAAACTTGTTCTCTCAGGCCTTTTCTGTGTGGTTAATGCGTTTGGGGACGTGCACAGACCTGCCACATGTCTGCGCCTGTAGGGTATTCAGCCCTATTTTTGCAGGTTTGCTGTGATACCATTCTCACTTTTAGAAGTGTAAGTTGTAGGCCAGCTCGGTAGAGAAATGCCTAACTACTGCACGTTGTGCATATAATTTTATGCGACTGTTCTACAACCTAACACGGAGGCACTAGGCACTCCACTAAAGAGAAGGCATCACCACTGCAGAAATCTTGGCCTTCACTTCAAAGACGTAGGTGCCGGGGGTGCGGTACCTGCAGAGGGGAATAGGGAATTTTCTTGGTCTGGTATTTTGTAAGGTGAAACAAAGACTTTATAGCACTGGAGAGTTTTTGAAAATCCTTACTGGAAAGTCAGAAATAATAAACGTTGTCCAGTACACGCTTATGAGAAACAAATTTTAAAATACAGACAAGCCAAAAGAAAAGTAAAAGGTTAAAATGTCTCTGTTTTCATCACAGTGAAGTGCGGATCATATTTTGGTGTGTATATACACACACACGATATAAGATAGATAGATAGACATACCTTATATATGTGTGTATATATAAAATCTCACGGACTGTTTTGTGTATAGAAATGATATTGATGATGATAAACACTTGATATAGAAGTGATTTTACAACACTGCCAGCCCACTTATTTCACATGAAATGCAGCTTTGCACAGAGACACAGTCGTTTGCCCCTATTCCCCAGTCCTTTAGCTGCAGAGCTACGGTATGAACCCAGGGAACCTGGCTCCAGGGCTCACACAAGTGGTTAAATAGTGTATATTCTTCATTTAAAATGTATTTATTCACTTAAACATCTTCCCGTGTCACTCAATAGGTTGCTGTGGTAACTTCTTAAATGGCTTTTTGGTGTTCACTGGTTACCTACCATATTTTGTCATAATTTGTATATCCAATAGTTTAGGGACCAAATGTAGTATCCATGGGCTTTTACTTTTTTCCATCTTAGCAATTTTATATAATTCTATGATGAATACTCTTGAAGGGATCTGCTCACCTACTTAGTAACCAAGTGACCTAGACATTAACTCTTCTTTTTAAAAGGTAATTTTTCTTAACAACTCACATTTGGTTTTTAGACTAAAAGAATCCCCGACTTGTTTTCCAGGAGTCTGGGTCAGGGCTGCGTTGGGGAACGCTTCCCTCCCACAGAGTCTCCCTTCTTCCTGCTTCTCAGTTTGGTTCTGGGCACCTGCGCCATGCTGGTGAAAGAGACGGGCGTCACCGTGTTTGGCGTGTGCTTAGTTTATGACCTCTTCTCCCTCTCCCACCAGCAAGACAAGTCGTAAGTCATTTAAAATGTTTGATATCAAGCAGAGCGTCGTGGGCAGAGAATCACTTAAAACAGTATTTTCCCAACATTCATTAAAAAGTGCAAGCAAATGCTTTGCTAAAATGTAACCTTACCTTAGACTGTAGTATAATTGTTACATAATCATCAAGGCTTGTTGCATGAGGATAAGTGGATTATATAGATTAAAATTCTTCACGTGTTCATAGAAATCAATGAGGACTACAACGTTTTTTGGGGAGCCTCAGATTTATAATTGGAAAGTATCTGTGTTAACTGCAAGTTTATGGTGCTGGTTTGTTTTGGTTGTATGCTGTTGAGAAAATCTTGCTTCCCACAGAGAGAAGAGGTGGCACACAGTAACAGGTTTTAACAGTTTGCTTTGAATGTCTTCATTTGAATGAGTGCTGTCTGCTCTCATAATGATGCTGGTACCTAAGAGTTTTAGGAGGTGCCCAGTAGAATCTTAGGAAAAGCCAGTCTGAACCCTACAGGAACACGCACATAATCATGTTCAAATCAAAGAGCAAGCTTGCTTGCTATCCCATTTTCAGTTTAAAAATTTAAAGCACACTTGTTTTATTCCATAGCTTGTAGATGATAAAGAATCACTAAATTGGCATATTAAAAAGTTCAAGCACGCACTGTAATTTTCTTCCCCCATCAAACCCGTAATTACTAACAATTTTACAAGCAGACCCCATTTTCAGTAATTACAAGGCCCTCCCTTTTGAACTTTTTAAAGATGGGGTTGATTTATTCTCCTGCCTTCTCAGATGAGAAATTTTATGTTTTAAAATATTCTTGCCTTTTTATTCCATTTTCTATGTCTTTATACTTTTTTATTGTTTGGGATTCACTGAGGGTACAAAGAATTAGGTTACACTGTGTCTTTATACTTCTTGACGTGAGTGTTAAGAGCAGCGCTTTTGAATGGCAACAAATGGAGACAAGTCAGGAAATTCCGATCCTCTTCTTGCCTGGGACTGTGACAGTTGGAGATAATTTTAAGATTGTAGTACTCAGTTGGCTCTCGGTAAACCAGTTATCACTTTCAACTCTGCCATGAAAACCATGAACTGGGGGCTGCCGAGCACCTTACTTTTTATAGAACAATCTATAAACCCCTTTTCACGTGGCCACCTCATCTCTGCCTCCTAATTTCTTTCTCCTGCAAAGAAAAAGCAAAAAGATGGGACACGGTAGGTGTGTTCACTGCTGTGGTCCAATCCAGGGCTCATTTATGTTGTCACTGAACTATTATCCCCTCTGGTCTCGGGACTTGGCAGCCTCTTGTTGCCTGCATCCTCCTTGGTCCCCTCTTCATCTGGTCACTCTTGAGCCAGACTTTTTTCAAAGGAGATGACTGTCTTTTTTCTTTCTTTGGTGATCTTGCTTAACCTTCATGATACTAAGCTGCCAGAAGTTCTATGGAAGGAATGATACTGCCGATCCACAGTCTAAACGTCCCGTGGCTCCTAGGCCTTTTTAATTTATTTTTATTTATTTATTTTTTTTGAGACGGAGCCTCAAGCTATCCCCCTGGGTAGAGTGCCATGGCATCACAGCTCATAGCAACCTCCAATCCCTGGGCTCAAGCGAGTCTCCTGCCTCAGCCTCCCAAGTAGCTGGGACCACAGGCACCCGCCACAACGCCCAGCCTTTTTTTTTGGTTGCAGCCATCATTGTTGTTTGGCGGGCCTGGGCTGGGGATTCGAACCCGCCACCTTAGGTGTACATGGCTGGTGCCTTAGCCGATTGAGCCACAGGTGCTGAGCCAGCCTTTTTTATTTTTTAAGGAACTTTTAGCTCTCACGCTCAGGGGTGCTGCATGAGTAGAGGCCTTCATTTTTTTCCTTCATCCTTTTTTCCACCCATTCAACCCAGATTTCTTCTGCCATGGCCAAGAACAGAGCAGATTAGGTTCCGTCCACCCAAAAGTACGCAGGATATTGGTAGAGACAGATATTGCATGAGTAATTGATTATGGTTGTGAAAAGTGGGAAACAGGAACCAGAGCCTGTAACAGGAGGACCTGAGAAAAAAGGGTCACTGTCTCTTCAGGGCTGGCCGGGTGGCAGGCCCTGGGCCACGCTACTTGTTCACAGCCACTATTGTCTTTGTTTCACTGAGGAGAAAACAGAGGCACAGAAAATGTCCTCTGCAGTCACCCAGCCCAAGTGGAGCCAACATTGGAACCCATGTCTGGATGACTCCAGAGCCAAAGGGTTTCCCCTGATTACCACTGCCTCTGTGGAAGGGACATTGCAAAGGAACTCAGGACAGCCTGAAGGACATCGGCCCAGGACCAGGAGGCCATTTCACCAGCTCAGAGGTTCTGAGTGTTTAGGAGGGATTGTAGACTCCTTTAAGAATTTTGCAAAGTTGCGTCCCCAGCATAATGAGTGCATGTATGTACACACACACATAGAGTCCTGCCCCCCCATATACTTCATTTGCTAATTTAGAAGAAATATTTTAGCCTTAGGTGGTTCTTGAGATCTTTCTATGATCCTTCCATGGATCAGGCAGCAGGAAAGAAACAGTTCAAGCACTGGAAATAGAAACAAACACTGGAAGCATTTTCCTACAAGAAGGGCGATGTAAATTTTAAGATTGGGCTAGATTTCTCTTATTTGACATCTCCTTTAGGAGGAAAGAATTTTAATGAAAGATCAGCTCCTGTGAGTTAAGTTACTTTTTCTTTTTCTTTGTTTTTTTAAAAATGGGGATATGACTTCCAACATGTAGAAAATACCATTCTCTGTCCCTAGTCCTTCCCCTTTCTCTCTAAAGCAGTGGTTCTCATCCTTCCTCATGCCGTGAACCTTTAATACAGTCCAAAGGGGTCACGACCCACAGGTTGAGAACCGCTGCTCTACACATAACCATAATCCTGAATTTGGCACTTTTCATTTCTGATTGTTTCTATGACTTTGCTTCGTGTGTATATCAGTGACTATCAAATAGGATTATTTTATGTATTTTCAAACTTTACATAAGTGATATCACTTCCCTTTTTTCCTTTAACATTGGGTTTTTGAGATACATGCATATCGATAGATGTAGTGAATGCTGTTTTTCATTTGTTTTAACTGCTGTGTAGCATTTAATTATGACAATTTATTGATCCATTCCTTGGGGTTTAGAATTAGGTTACTTCTCCATTTTTGCTGTTGTGAACTGAGCTGCAGGCAGCACTTTTGCACATGCGTTCTTGTGCAGATGAGTGAGGATTTCTTTGCAGTCACTACAGTTGTGGGCCTGCAGGGGGGAGGCCAGATGGTGTTGCCTGCATTACATCCTAAGCCATTGCTCCTGAAATGGTTGGAGCAATGAATAAGAATCTTTGTTTCACTTTCTTACCATCACTTGGTAAGTTTTTAAATGTATGCTCATCTAGTGGTTGTGAATTTGATCTCAGGACTCATGACAGAAAAATGTCATCAGGGACATTGGATGGCTTGACTGTGAACTCTATTTTGCAGGGTCATGATAATGTAAATCCTGAATGCCATTTCAGTCAAATTTTATGAGGGAAATAATATTGGAAGCTGAGGGGTGAACGTGTGTGTTGGTGGCCACTTACGAGAGACTAAAGTCTAGTTTTCTACAGTAGGAAATCAACATGATAAGTTCCAAAAATGAAAAAAATATGTAACTGTGTTATTTTTACAGTGTGGCAGTAAATATCAGGAACAAAAGAGCTAAAGACTTTCCAGAATGGTTTGCAGGGAGCAGGACTTGGTGGTGGGGCAGGGTACTGCTAGTTCTCCTCGCCAGCCTCATTCCTGTGTCTGACTTGGTTTTCCTTTAATCCTATGCACCATTAGGAGCAACGGGGTCATCCATCAGTGCGGCCTGCAGCAGCTCGGGAGCCCCCAGCCCGCCTCCCTGCCAGCCCACCCTCACCGCGAGAGCGGGAGGCAGCAGCGGTTCCCTCACAAAGGAGCTTGGGGTGGCTGCCACTCCTCACTGCCACCAGAGCCCAAGAGCAGTGGATTCCCAGTGTCACCGCGAGCTGTGTGGTCCTTGATGAGGTACTGGGCTGGGTTTCTTGGTCCTGTGTGTCTCCTACGTCCAGCATCATCTGGTGCAGCCTGTGGCACCAGGAGGAATGAAACCCCACGTCAGCTCTTTGCCATCTTCCCTGCCCCTCCCCCCATGTTTCCCTCCCAGCCCTTCCTTTTCTCTCCTTTCCTGCCCATTTCTTGCCTATATTAGATTGGAGAGGAAAATAGTAGTTAGAGGAAGCAAGGGGGCGTCCTGCTGTCTGCTCTGTTAGGATGCAGGAGGATGAGGCAAGGGTCCGTAGGCCTTGGCCACCTGAAGACAGACCCCTGGGTTCTCCTGGGGAGGCAAGTGCTCTCTCTGGCCTCCTCTCTTGTCTCTTCTGGCTCCTTGTATTTGATTGGAATTTATTCCAGCACAGGTAGGTGGGAAACAAACCCAGGGACCCTTCTTTTCTGAACTTTTGTTGGAGATTCAGGAAAATCTATAGAGCATAGAAATTCCTTCCTTCTCTCCTTTCTTCCTTTTTCTTTGACCTAACCATGAAAATAAATGTAGATTTATCAGCCCACATGCTCACTAAATTGTCTCTCAAATAGCTCAAGCCACAGGCAAGTCAGGATTTAACAAATATGTGTTAGAAGATGAACTTAGGCAGTTATAATTTTAGAGGGTTTATTTGAGCAGACAGTGATTGATGAATCTGGCAGCTCCAGAGGCAGGTGGCTTGGTTTCCCCTGGAGGGGAATGAAGGGAAGGCTGTTACATGGTGAATGCAGAGGTGGAGTCACTTGATTGGTTAAAGTGGCTGGAGGGGGAACATGGGAAAGGCTCTTACAGGGCAAATGCAGAGGCAGAGAGATTTGATTGGTTAAAGTGGCTGGGAGGTGGTGGGGAGCACAGGGAAGGCTCTTATAGGGCCAGTATAGAAGTGGAGCAATTTGATTGGTTAAAGAGGAGAGGTATTGGTTAAGCTTAAGTTTCATTTTCTGATATTACTCTGAGTTGGGTTTCCATTGGTTTTGTAGGAACCCTGGGTGCTGGAGCAGCCTCAGCCTAATGTCCTCCCAATCATTCTAAAGTAATTCCTAATATTTGCACTTTTCTACTTCAGATTGCTCTTCTTATTCCTTTCTGTAGTCCTTTAGAATTACCTGATTTCATGGTATTTGTTTCCAGGTATTTTCACCTTTGCCTGTTTTTTTTGGATCTAGTCTCATTCATTCATTGATCAGTAAATATATATTGAAGGCCATCATGTGCCAGGCATGTTGGAGAAACCAGGAATATCCTGGTAAATAGACAAGCCTGGTGCCTTAACTCTGTGTAGCTGACCTTCTAGTAGAGGGCGATAGACAGTAAGTGATCAACAGTAAATGCAGTGTGCCTACTGGGACAGAATGGAGAGTGATGGGTCAGCCTGGGGGTAGTCAGGCTGGTTGGTAAGGGAAGGCTCCTAATCCTTCTGATGAGGGGAGGAGCCATCCCTGGAAGGATCTGACTGAGGGTTCAGGCTTGAGGGTGCCCAGCAGGTGGGAGGAAAAGGCCTGAAGCCCAGGTATGGGTGGGGCCCAGCTAACAAAGGGCTCTGTGGGCCTGGAGAATAAGTGTTAGAGTCTTATTGTGAGTGCCATGGAGAAGACATTGGAGTTTTTTTTTTTTTTTTTAAGGGTGGAGAGACGTGATCACATTTCTTTAAAACAATGTTGACTCTGGCTTCTTCATGGTGCAACCTACTGGGAGTCAGTAGTGAAGAAGGGAGGAGGATTACCAGGCTTTTTATATGGACCAGGTGAGGAAAGATGGAGTCTTGTCTGAGAGCAATAGGAACTGAGAGGCAGAGATGGCGTGGATGTGCGATCTAGCGTCAAGACTGCTCCCAAAGGACTTTAGCTAGTGTTTGGGATAAGGATGTTTGGGATAAGGATGTTTTCTTCAGTTTGGGAACTGAAGAAAACAAGGATTTGGGGGTTTCTGGACTAAGCAGCTGGGTAGATGGTGGGATCAGTTACTGAGCAGAAAAGCTAGGGGAGAACTAAGTTTTCTGAGGTCTGGGGAGAAGATAAACTTAGAGCAATGCATAAAATACCTGAAGGGAAAGGAAGGAGGGATAAATGATGAAAATGTTTGGGAAAATCTCACCTTTTTTGTTGCGGTCCATAGAGAAAAAGACGACAAAACAATTTGAGAAATTGTAAACTTGTTTAAGGAAGGCAAAAGAAGAGAAAAGAAAGGAGTTAAGTGTATTGGAGACTTTCAAGGTGGGACTGAGGTCAGACTGCCAAGGGACTGTGGCCGTCACGCAGGCGGCACCCTGCCAGTGTGTGCTCACAGCTGTGTCACCTGCCCCTGCCACAGCATCTGGATAATAGGAGTGGCTTGAATATTTGTGACAGGAAGAAAATAATGAATGGATGGTCACAAAGTGTTGGGATTAAGCATAGATAGAACATTCTCAGTAAATCTGGCAATAAAGGAATGGGAAAAAAGATCATTAATTGGGGGGATGTTAGTTTTTCTCGGTTTTTCATTTTAAGTTGCTGGAATGTGTATATGTTTGTGTATTCAGAGATAACCCACAGAGAGAAGAGATGAAAGATGCTGGATCAGAAGGGGAAGGGATGAAATATGAATGCCAATGATGGGCTGATAAATGTTTAATAACCAGCTTTCCAAAGAAAGGAATTCCTGGTTTGTAGCTTTTTTATTCTTTCCTCCTTTTTTTTTTATTGAGTCAAATACACATAGATCGTGAATACATTCATGCATATGTGGGGTGCAATGTGCTGATTTTTTTTTTCAATACAATCTAACATGGTTACATTAAACCAATCAACATAGCTTTCACCTCATTTACTCGATTATTGTGCCAAAGCATCTATGTTCTACACTTCACAGATTTGACTTGTACCCTTGTCATATGTTCCATAGGTGGGATCCCTCCTTTTACCCTCCTCCCTCCCTCCCCCTCTCTCCATCATCTTGGGCTATAGTTGTGTTCTATTTTTTACAAGAATGTGTGAGTAAATATAAGTAGGTTTCATAGGAGTACTGAGTATATTGGGTACTTTTTCCTCCATTCTTGAGACACTTTACTCAGGAGGATATGTTCCAGATCCCTCCA
>CAUYQV010013266.1:0-18479 GCA_963574575.1 Galagoides demidoff | reverse complement strand
CATCCTAGGCTATAGTTGTGATTCATGTTTCATGTGAAAGTGTGAGTGTTTATAAATTGGTTTCATAGTAGTATTGAGTACATTGGGTATTTTTTTCCATTCCTGAAATACTTTACTAAGAAGAATATTTTCCAGCTCCATCCATGTAAACATAAAAGAGATAAAGTATCCATTTTTTAATGCTGCATAGTATTCTATGGTATACATATACCACAATTTATTAATGCATTCATGGTTCAATGGGCACTTGGGCTTCTTCTATGACTTGGAAATTATAAATTGAGCTGCAATGAACAATCTGGTGCAAATATCTTTTTTGCCAAATGATTTTTGGTCTTTTGGATATACACCTAAAAGAGGAATTGCAAGATCAAATGCCAGGTCTACATTTAGATCCTTGAGTATTCTCCAAACTTACTTCCAAAAGGAATGCAAGTTTGCATTCTCACCAACAGAGCAAAAATGTTCCCTTTTCTCTACATCCATGCCAACGTCTGTAGTTTTGGGATTTTGTGGTGTGGGATACTATTAGTAAAGTTAGATGGTATCTCAGAGTGGTTCTGGTTTGCATTTCTCTGAGGATTAAAGATGATGAGCATTTTTTCCTTATTATTATTATTATTAAATGATAGCTGTATACATTAATGCAAACATGGGGTACAGTGTAGTGTTTTCATATACAATTTGAAATATTTTCATATTACATATTCATATACATATTTCATATACAATTAATGAAATATTTTCATTAAACTGGTTAACATAGACTATGTATCATTTACTTAGTTATTGTGTTAAAACATTTATACTCTAGTTCTAGAAAAGTTCACTTGTACCCTTGTTAGACAAAGCATATAGGTGATCTTTCCAGTCACCCTCCTACCACCCATCCGTCCTTCTCCCATCCTCCACCCCTTCCCCATATTCTTAGGCTAGAATTTGGTTGTAGCTTTCATTGGAGATCTATAAAAATTAGTTACATAATAGGGCTGTGTACATTGGATACTTTATTTTCCATTCTTATGATACTTTGCTAAGAAGAACAGTAGACCATACACCTGTCTTCTTCAGAAAAGCTTCTGTTCATGTCTCTTGCCCACAATGAAATGGGATCACTAGGTTTTTTTTTCTTATTAATAAGTTTGAGTTCTCTGTGGATTCTGGTTTTTAGACCTTTGTCTGAAATAAAATTTGCAAAAATCCTCTCCCATTCTGAGGGCTGTCTATTTGCTTTACTTAGTGTGTTCTTGGCAGAGCAGAAGATGTTTAATTTGATCAGATCCCAGTAATGTATTTTTGAAATTGCTTCAATTGCCTGGTGTGTCCTCTTCATAAAGTATTCTCGCAGGCCAATTTTTTCAAGTGTTTCCCCTGCATGCTCTCCAAGAATTTTTAGAGTTTAATGTCTTAAGCTTAAGTCCTGTAACCAGTGAGAGTCAATTTTTTAATAGAGGAGAAATGTGTGTGTCCAGTATTAGTCTCCAGCCAATTCACCCAGCACCATTTGTTGAAGGGAGAATCTTTTTCCCAATTTATATTTTTGATAGGCTTATCAAAGTTCAGATGATGATAAGTGTCTGGGTCCACCTCTTGGTCTTCAATTCTGTTCCATACATCTACCTCTCTATTTTTGTGCCCGTTCCATGCTGTTTTCATCACTATCATTTTATAGTATAGTCTGAAGTCTGGAAGTGTGATTCCTCCTGATTGGTTTTTATTTCTGAGTAATGTCTTGGCTATTTGAGAATTTTTCTGTTTCCATATAAAATGAAGTACTAATTTTTCCAGATCCTTAAAGTATGACAGAGGTGCTTGAATAGGGATCACATTAAATCTGTAGATTGTTTTACATACTATAGACATTTTAACAATGTTGATTCTTCCCATCCATGAGCATGGTCTATATTTCCATCTGTTAAAATCTTCACCTATTTCTTTTCTCAGAGTTTCATGGTTCTCTTTATAGAGATTTTTCACATCCTTAGATACACTTCTGGATGTTTCATCTTCCTTGGCACTATTGTAAAGGGAATAGAGTCCTTGATTGTTTTTTCCCCTTGACTATTCTTGGTATACATAAAGGCTACAGATTTGTGAGTGTTCATTTTGCATCCTGAGATATTGCTGTATTCCTTGATCACTTCTAGGAGTTTTGTAGTTGCATCCCTGGGGTTGTCCAGATACACAATCATATCATCTGTGAGGAGTGAAAGTTTGATTTATTATGACCCTATATGGATACCCTTGATTTCCTTCTCTTGTCTGATTGTGATGGCTAAGACTTCCATTACAATGTTAAAAAGCAGTGGAGATAGGTCAATTTTTAGTTCTCTAAGTGCTCTCCAGACATCTTTCCAAAAGGAAAGTATTAGTTTACATTTCCACCAGCAGTGTATAAGTGTTCCCTTCTCTCCACATTCATGCCAGCAACTCTGGTTTTGGGATTTTGTGATATGGGCTAATCTTGCTGGAGTGAGATGATATCTCAGAGTAGTTTTGATTTGTATTTCTCTAATGATTAAGGATGGTGAGCATTTTTTCATATATCTATAGGCCACACACCTATCTTCTTTGGTGAAATTTCTCTTCAAGTCCTTTGCCCACCTTGCGATGGGATCACTTTTTTTTTTTTTTGTTAATGCGTTTGAGTTCTCTATGGATTCTGGTTATTAAACCTTTGTCAGAGACATAGCCTACAAATATTTTATCCCACTCTGAGGGCTGTCTGCATACTTTACTTACTGTGTTCTTGGCTGTGCAGAAGCTCTTTAGTTTGATCAGGACCCTATAGTGTATTTTTGATGTTGCTTCAATTGCCCGTGGGGTCCGATCCTACAATTTCATTATTAGGTATATACCCAGAAGATAAAAAACAATTCACATTACAATGAAGATATTTGTATCAGAATGTTTATTGCAGCCCAATTCATAATTGCCAGGTCATGGAAGAAGCCCAAGTGCACATCGATCCACGAATGGATCAATAAACTGTGTTATATGTACACCGTGGAATACTATGCAGCCATAAAGAAAGATAGAGACGTTACCTCCTTCATGTTTATATGGATGGAACTGGAAAATGTTCTTCTTAGCAAAGTATCACAAGAATGGAAGAAAAAGTATCCAATGTACACAGCCCTATTATGAAACTAATTTATACTTCTCAAATGAAAGCTATAACTTAATTCTAGCCTAAGAATATGGGGAGGGGGTTGGGAAGGGGAAGGGAGAAGGGCCTCTGGGTGGTGGGAGGGTGACTGAAAAGATCGCCTATATGGTCTGTCTAACAAGGGTACAAGTTAACTTTTCTAGAACTAAAGTATAAATGTTTTAACACAATAAGTAAATGACATAAACTCTATATTAACCAGCTTGATGAAAGTATTTCAAATTGTATATGAAAACACTACACTGTACCCCATGCTTGCATTAATGTATACAGCTATCATTTAATAAAAAAAAAAAAAGTTGTGTGGCCCAAATGTATTAGAGCTTAAGCAAGTAAGTAGAAGACCAAATGTATTTTTTAACTGAATCATATTTTATTGAACTAAATCTATGAATCAACCCTCTCCATGATATCCTAGTCCTCTGTTTACACATTTCTATGTAAATTAACAATTATTTCTTGTTCCCCCACCAAAAAAAAAGGAGTGGAGTCAATGTTCCTCCTTGCCTCGTTCCTGATCTGAGTGGAAATGATTTAAATTTTACTCTATTCAATATGATATTGGCTGTGAGTTTGCTGTAGATGGCCTCTATAAGTTTAAGAAATGTTCCTACTATATCTATTTTCTTAAGCGTTCTGATGAAGAAACGATGCTGCATATTGTCAAAAGCTTTTTCTGCATCAGTTGAGAGAATCATATGATGCTTGTTTTTTAATTTGTTTATGTGATGTATTACATTTATGGATTTATGTATATTGAAACATCTTTGGGACCCTGAGATGAAACCCACCTGATTGTCATGTATAACTATTTTTTCTTTTTTTTTTAAATTAAATCATAGCTATGTACATTGATACTGTCATGGGGTACAGCGTGCTATTTTTATACACAATTTAAACTATTTTCATCAAACTGGTTAACATAACCTTCATGTCATCTTCTTAGTTACTGTGTTAAGACATTTATATTCTACCTTTAGAAAAATTTACATGTACCCTTATAAGATAGATCATAGGCGGAATCCCACCAATCACCCTCCCTCCACCCATCCTCCCCCCTCCCCTACGCACCCATCCCTCTCCCCGTTCCCCATATTGGTGGGCTAATATGGTTGGCTTCTGTTTTCTAGGATCATATTGAATATATTTGTGTCAATATTCATTAGAGATATGGGTCTATAATTTTCTGTTCTTGCTGGGTCTTTTCCTGGTTTGGGAATCAGGATGATATTTGCTTCATAGAATGTTTTGGGAAGTATTCCTTCTTTTTGTATGTATTGGAAAAGGTTAAGTGATATAGGTACTAGTTTCTCTTTAAAGGTTGGGTAGAATTCTGATGTAAAGCCATCTGGTCTCGGGCTTTTCTTTTTCGGTAGATTTCTTATAGTTGATGCTATTTCAGAACTTGTTATTGGCTTGTTCGACATTTCCACTTCTTTCTGACTAAGTCTAGGAAGATGGTGTGTTTCCAAATATTGATCTATTTTCTTCATATTTTCATACTTCTGAGAATAGAGTTTTATGTAATATTCATTAAGAATTTGTTGAATTTCTGAGGAGTCTGTTGTTATTTGGCTTTTATCATTGCTGATTGATGAAATTAAGGATTTTACTCCTCTAATTCTAGTTAGGTTAGACAAAGGTCTATCTATTTTATTGACCTTTTCAAAAAAAAAAAAACAACTCTTTTATTGGTTGATCTGCTATATGATTCTTTTGTTTTCAATTTCATTTAGTTCTGCTCTAATTTTAGTTATTTCTTTTTTTCTGATGGGTCAAGGGCTGTAATATTCTTCTTTTTCCAGTTGCTTGAGATGACCCATTAAGTTGATGACTTCCTCTCTTTCCATTCTTTTGAGGAAGGCTTGCAATGCTATAAATTTCCCTCTTATGCCTGCCTTTGCCATATCCCAGATATTCTGGTAATTCATCTCTTCATTATCGTTTTGTTCCAAAATTTTGGTAATTTCCTTCTTAGTCTCATCTGTGACCCAGCTATCATTCAACATGAGGTTATTTAGTTTCCATATTTTTGTATGAGTATGCAAATTTCTGTTGTTACTGAGTTAAACGTTTATTCCATGATGGTCTGAGAAAATACACAGAATGATTTTTATTCTTTTAAATTTGTTGAGGTTAGACTTGTGACCTATGATGTGATCAACTTTGGAGGATGTTCCGGATGAAATGTTCTGTAGATGTCTGTTAAATGCAATTGTTGAAAGGTTAAGTTTATGTCTAAAATTTCCTTGCTTAGCTTCTTATTTGAGTATCTATCAAATACTGCCAAAGGAGTGTTAAAATCCTGTCCACCTGTTATGGTGCTGGAGGAAATCAAGTTGCTCATGTCTGTTAGAGTCTCTCTTATAAATTGAGACACATTCCAGTTGAGTGCATAAATGTAATAATTGAAATCTCATCATGTTGAGTGTTGCCCTTAAGAGATATTAAGTGACTATCCATATTTTTCCTTACTTTTGTTGGTTTATAGCATATTGTATCTGTGAATAAATTGCAACACCTGCTTTTGTTCTGATTTCCATTTGTCTGAAATATAGATGACCATCCCTTCACCCTGAGTCTGTGATTATCTTTTAAGGTAAGGTGAAATTCTTCAATGCAGCAGATGTCTGGCCTGAGTTTTTGTATCCAGTCAGCCAACCTGTGCCTCTTTAGAGGGCAATTTAAGCCATTCCCAATAATTGAGAGTATTGATAAGCCTGGTGGTATTTTGGGTACTGAGTTTTTCTAAAATTTTTGTACATTTTTAATCCTTTCATCACCGTGGAAGTTTGAATTTGATCAAACATTTGTGACTGAGTTAACTTTTGTGGTGGAGGATTGTGCTGTTCATTATGGAGCATAGGTTTGATTGTGCTGTTCATTATAAAGGATAGCTGGTTTTTTTATGGCATTTTTTTTTTAGCATGTGAATGTCATTAAAGTATTTAATTTATCCATCATAAATGAAACTCAGTTTAGCTGGATACAGTATTCTGGGTTGAAAGTTATTTTGTTTAAGGAGATTAAAGTTCAATGACCACCCTCTTCTACCTTGAAAGGTTTTAGCAGAGAGATATGCAGTCACTCTAATATTCTTTCCCTTGTAGGTTATGGTTTTCTTACATCTGGCTGCTTCTAGAACTTTTTCCTTCATATTAACTATGGTGACGTTAAATATAATGTGCCTAGAAGATGTGTTATTTGGGTTGAGTTCTGCTGGTGTTCTGAAACTGTCTGCTATCTGAATTTCAGAATCTCTTGGCATGTCTGGGAAATTCTCTTTGCATATTTCATGAAGAAGAGCATCTATATCCTTTGAAGCCACCTAGTCACCTTCAGGAATTCTAATAAGGCAAATATTAGATCTCTTTGAATTATTCCAGAGCTCTCTGAGAGAATAATCTTCTTTTGCTCTCCACTTGTCTTTCTCTTTGAGCATTTGGGAGCATGCAAAAGCTTTGTCTTCAATGTCAGAGATCCTTTCTTCAGCCTGTTCCATTCTGTTACTGAGGGCTTCTACTATATTTCTCAGATCTTTGAGGCCTGCAAGTTCTTGCCTCAATAGGTCAAAATCTTTGGTGATTTTTGTATTTGAATTCATTGAATTCTTGAGACATGTTTTGAATTACCCCTTGAAATTCTAATTCCATATTTACCTCCATTCTGTTGATCTTATTTTCTATTCACATTCTGAACTAGATTTCTGACATCTCAGCTATTTGCTTATGAATGGGATCTTGTGCTGTGTCTACCATATCATTCCTTGGGGGGTGGGTTGTTCTACTCTGATTGTTCATATTGCCAGTTTTTATGCTGATTCTTCCTCATGATTGTTTTTTGCTGATTAGCTATATGGGAAGATAAGGTGAAATTGGATTGGGAGCTCCTAGAGTTGTGGTTAACCAGCCCTTTGTCAAGGATCTGGGACTGGTGACTGCAGCTTTTGCCCCTACAGCTTTGCACAGGACCCATACAATATTACAGTCTGAGGCTAAGAAAACTTATTTCGTGTGGTGGGGTAAAGTAGCTGTGTCTTGTATTCAGCTGGTCCTTATCTGATCCTAGTGCATCAGTGACTCTAGTTTGAAGTCTTAGCTATGGATAAATACAAGCAAATAAGACACCCCACCCCGCATGGACACCAATTGGAAGAGGAAAATCAACCCTTCCCTTTTCCACACAACCAGGGTACCACTCAAGAGCATCCTTGGGGTGATAGGCCCAGGTTAGAAGTTCCAAACCACTTGACCTAGTCAGTACAAACTCTCAAGTTGTAGCATTAGAAAATTCTCCAGAACTTGATGGCAGAGGTCTACTGGCTGCTCAAATTTTGGCTTTTTCCAGTTCTCTGTGGAGTCAGAAAGGGGCTGCATCTCTTTCTCCATTTTGCTCTTCTTTCATGCCCAGTCACTGGTGACCCCACAGGGCTGAGGTCTTGCTCCCTCCAATAAACAGATGTTCCAGGGCTTTGTGCCTGTCAGAGTGAAAGGAAGGTCAATGCCCCCTTGACCTGGCCACTACCCTCTGTCACTAGCTGGCTGGGGGAGCTGAGCCATGCCTGCTTCAGGTACTCAGTAGCCACCAGGGAGTGTTCCACATGAATTCAGTCTAATTCTGAGGATAACAAGTCAGCAAGTGCTTATCTCCCTCTGCCACCGCGCCTTTGCCCCAGCTGCTCTGCAGCACCAGTATCCGTATAGAGTAAGGTCTGGTTTCCTCTGGCAGTGTGTAGAGTTGGGGAGTTGTCTCTCCAAGATTAAACCCCCAGTGATATCTCTCTATACTGTTGCTGAATCTTTGTGGAAAGTGACCCTGCACAGCTCCCAGGCAACTGCCACAGCCAAGGAGTTGGCTGAAGGAGCAGTTCCAGGAGCACGGGGCACACAGATCCAGCAATAGAGCAGAGGATGCTGCACATGGTTCTAGAAGTGCAGGGTACCTGGTGACTTTGGCAAGGAGAGCACTTGGCCCATGAACCTGGCAGGGTGGGACATGGTGCCAAGGCTCCAACATGGTAGGGCCTGGGTTGAGGGGCTCTAGCAGGGTGGAGCATGAGACTCTGTAAGGTGGGGAAGGAAGCTTTGGCCAGGCAAGGCACAGGGCACTTGGTCTGGCAAGGCATGAGGACGCTGCTCATGAGCCTCCTACCACAGTCTCTGCAGGGCTTAGGCTTCTGATTTGTCAGGCAAGGGGGGAAGGGTGGACTGGAAGTTCAAATGGCAGGGAAAACTTTAGTTCAGTTTTCTTTCCTGGCAAGAGAGTGCTCAGGGTCACAACAGGGTCCTTCTGGGGATGTAGTCCCCACTACCTACAGCTCTCACCTGTTCAGTGAGACAAGAGGTCCTCAGTTCGCTGCTCACCTGTAGAAAACCTACAGGAGCAAACAAAGGGAAAAAAATATTTCTTGGGGGAGGGGATGGACACTTTTCCTTTGGTATAAATTTTGTGTCTGAAATTTGCTTTCTTTGAGCTGCAGCTTGCCTCAGCAGAGGTGACCTACAGTTATCACTCTTTTCTCTTGGCTTGGCTCCCAGTTTTTAGCTAAATTGGATACTTTCTGGACATTATCCTTCCCTCTGGGTGGGAGTTTCTGTTGAAGGCTAGCTCAAGTCAGCCATCTTGCCCCTCCCCAGAATAATGTTTTATATAGAAACAATTTAATTTAATGATGCCTTACAAAGGCTTCATAACCTGCTATGCTTTAAAATGAATCAATAAGAAAATTTCTCGAAAACATTTTTTGAGAAGGCTTGTCTTCTTTAAATACTGAATAAGTGGAATGTTAAATGCATATATACATGTGGGCATGCATATATAGAATTCAACAGAGACATGTTCAATTTTGTTAATCATGTTCCGGTTCACAAGGATATTATTAATTCTACCAAAGCATTATTTCCATTCTAAATGCCTCAATAATTATTTAAATAACAAATTATGTTTTAAACTTATACTTAATACTTGAAGGTATCTATGACAAACCATAATTCTTTACTTAGCAGTACCAGTGGAGGCCTGGTCTAAGGCCATGAGGCAGAGACAAGACTGTAATTTATTTGTCTTGGCTGCAGTCTTCAATCTGGTTAAATTACAGATGTAGTTCCCCATGTAAAATATTGTTTTGAAACACACAAGTTTTTCTTCTTTCTGTGAAAACACAGAATTCACATATTTATTAAGGTCTTCAACACTTTTAAGACCTGAGCGATATATGAAAAAACAGAGTTGCTGCAATATTTCTGTTGATTTCAGTGGTAGTTGCATGAGTGGAATGACAATCAAGAATCTCTTCAGTTAGTAAGCACTCGTCCTTTACTTCACCTTAGTTATACCATTGTTAAATTTTACCCAGTAAATTGAGCTATTTTCTAATCTCTGAAGGAATTGATGTTACATTTGGGTTATGCTTAATGTCAACAGGAAATATTTAATAGCCAGAAGGAAATTAAAATATCTTTTAGTAGTTAAAAAATATCTTTCAGTAGTTAGAAAATGTGTGTCTTTATAATCTTGAGTCAATTTGAGAAAAAAAACCCAAAATATGCAAATAAAACATGTGTACCCCCTAATATTCTGAAATTTTTTAAAAAATGCGTTTACTGTGATAGAGTTCATTTTCCCCCACACAATAAACAAAGCAAAATTAATTAGTAACATTTGTTTTAATGTTCTACTGAATATCACTCACAAAGTTTAATGAAATATTCACTAGAATATTCATAACTTATAAAAGAATGAAATATTTGGATAATGATAAAGTTTCAAAAAGTCACCTTCATACACTAAACCAGTATTTTTCAAAAATGTATGTCCTGGCAATGACCATTCCAATCCAACCCCACTATCATTTATTCTTGTGTCATTTCTATCTTGATATTCAATGGCTCTCAGATCTGGAGGATATATCTCCTTATCTGCTTCTTCTCAAGTATTCTCAGAAATAATATGTTCTTAGATTTGCTCCTAGGTTGGAATAAATTATCTTCATCAATTGACTAAATGCAATGCTAAAATCAAAATTGTTGGGTATCAAATAAGCACATTGAGTGCAATAAATATCTTTCTGCCTACACGCACTTAACAATAGTTGTCATACTTTTATCATAAACTATGCAAAATAAAGAACTTGTTAACTCACTTTGTCTCTCTACTCATTATAAACTCCTAGGTTTCCTTATATCAAATAAAAAATCTTAGATGTTTCAAAGAAGCTACCTTCAGATGTACTAAGGAAAACACCACTTTATTGTTACATGTAGAATTCGTTTCTAATTTGAATCACAAGACCAAACCATTTTAAGTAACGAATTTTTTATTCAAAGAAGCATCAATATAATCATAGCAGTTGAGGACCAGCAGGCTTTAAACAATGCCACACCCAGAAAGACAATATTTTTAATAAGTGATTCACATTTACATTGTTACATTTCTCTTTTTTTTAGCTTGGTATATAATTTATAGGTCTTTCAAATAGTTTCAGACAAGAAGTCTGTTGAAAACATTGTGGAGGAGGGGCAGTAAAAGGTTTTCTCACAGACTTAGTGAGAAAACCTTAATGCCTTCTTGAAGAGAAATGTCTTTCACAACCAAAGCAGAAAAATGTCCTTATGTATTAAGCATTGACCCCATAATCACACAAAGTCTTACTCAGACTCTAAAAGAAAGCTCTTGACTGCCTCCCTAATTTATCAGACAGATTAAAAAAAAAAAAACACTTAAGGTAAGATGGCCAACTGGATCCAGCTTTCTACAGAGGCTCCAATCCAGAAGGAGAGATAATAGACTGAACGAAGTCAATGAAACTGAAGGTTGGGAGCTGACATAGAAATAAAATTGACAAGTGTACATAATTCCTGCTCAGCCAAGCTGTGACTCCAAGGAAACAAACTCCAGGTACAAAATCCATCGCCAAGAGGATAAGTGACCCCTCCCCCCAAAAAGTGGCTCACTGTTTGCTCTTTACAAGAGCACAGTGTTCAGAAGATCTCTTATTTAACCTCACAGGAGAGAGCTACTAGGACTCCTTTTCCAGAGAGATCCCACCTGTGAGCCTAAGCATTCTCCTTCCCAGCATAAAATTGAACAAATATTTCCCCACAATTCTGAATTCCCAGTCCACTCTTCCCCCTTACCTGGCAGTCTAAAAGCCTGCTACAGAGCTCAGAATTTTTGGCAATTCCTTGAGAGTTCTAGGCATTTCCAGGGCCTCTGCACAACTTCACTGAAACAGTGACTTGAGTGGAAGTTGGGGGGCTGGGGGAGAGAGGGACAAGTGGGAGAGGAAGAAGCATGGTGCTGCAGCTATATGTGATGGTGGTGGGGCTAACACCCTAGGTTAGATTTTGGAGAAACAGAGGGAGTGGTGCCTCAGTCCCTCAGGGGATACCAGTGGCAGAGTACAGCTGAGGGAGAGACACAGTCTGTGTAGCAAAGAAATACATGCCACAACAGTAACTGCTGGCATACATAGGTGCTCACACCTTGATACTGAATCCGGTGGACCACTTCCCAGATTCTGTTGAGTACCAGAGGAAGCCAGGCTTCAGCCCCTCACTGGTGGCAGAGTGCAGTGGGGGAGGAGGCACTGACTACCCTTTGATTCTAGTAGGTGCATATCCCTAGTGCCTTTGCTTACTGGAGGGAGAGGGACCACAGCCCCATGGGGTTAATAGTGTCGGGGCATGCCTGCAGTGTAAGACATGGAAGGAGGCGCCAACACCCATGGACTGATTCTTTGGCTGGGTGGGTCTTTCTGACTCCATTGAATACCAGAGGGAGCCACACTCCAGCCTCTTGGGTTTTTGGAATGGAGCTGTCTGTGGACCCCTGATGTCAGGTTACTGGAGACCCTTTGCACTCTCCCAAATGAGCAGTGATTGCACTACCAGGGACAATTGGATTGGAACTCCTGGCCTGGGCTGGCCACCCAGGGGCCCTCCAGGGTTGAGCCCCCATTCTCTTGTAGTGGGACTGATTCTCTTCCTCCAGTTGTCACAGGTGGGGGGAGGGATGACTCAGTTGCTTGTATCTCTCCCCATCTGGGATTTCAACCTAAATCCATGACTCATTAGGATTGGATAGAAGCTGGCTGACTCCAAGACAAAGCCAGCCAGACCTACCAGACCAATCAGGTCCTCAAAGTCTCTGGATGCAGGTCTGAAAGGAACATTTGTAAAGCTGTAGGAGAAAAGCCAAAATCACTACCCCCAGCTCTTTGGTAAAGGGTTGGTTAATTCCAATTCCTGGAGCCCTCAATCCGATCTCAACCTACCAGTTTTACTAGCCCAGCTGTGGGAAATAATCATGGAGTGGAATGAGCAAAAGAACTCTGGAAACATGTATAATCAGAGTAGAGCAACTCCCCTAAGGAATCACAAAGGAGCTACATCAGTTGCCACTTGTAAACAAATGGCTGAAATGTCAGAAATAGAATTCAGAACATGAATGGCAAACGAAATGAATAGAATGGAGGAAAAGACGGAAATAGAAATCCAGAGTTGTGCAAAAGTTGTCTCAAGAAAGTAATAATTCAAACACAAAGTGACCAAGGATATGGAAATAATTATAAAAGAGATGGCGCACAAGGAAATGGAAAAGTTATTCGAGGAGCTCTGAAATCCAGCAGAATTCCTCAGTAATACAGTTGAGCAGGCAAAAGAAAGGATCTCTGAAATTGAAGACAAAGCTTTTGAACATTGCTTAGTGGTCAAAGAGGCAGAAAAATAGAGTCCAAAAACTCATCATTCCCTGAAAGAGTTGTGGAATCACTCCAAAAGATCAAACATTTGGCTTGTAGGAATTCTGGAAGGAGGACAAGACAGTCCTAAAGGCACTGATATTCTACTCCAAGTTATTAAGGAGGAGAATTTCCCAAGCATTTCAAGAGATACAGAAATTCAGATCATAGACAGTTTCAGAACCCCATCAAGCTCAATCCAAATAAAGCATCTCCTAGACACATTGTAATTATTAATTAACTTTGCCAAGTTAATATGAAGGACAAAATTCTGTAAGCAGCCAAACATAAGAAAAGCATTACCTACAAGGGAAGGAATATTAGAATAACTGCAGATCTCTCAGCCAGAATAAGATGGTTATTGACCTTCAATCTTTTAAAACAAAACAACCTTCAGCCCAGGATTTCATATCCAGCTAAACTGAGTTTCATTTGCGATAGAGAAATCAAATGCTGTAGTGATTTACACATCTTAAAAGATATGCCATAACTAAACCAGGTCTCTAGGATATTCTCAGACCTATACTCCATAATGACCAGCACAATGGTCTATCACCAAAGTAAACATACACATAGAAAGTTTTGAACAAAACATAACTTGTACGATGGTGAAAGGATTAAATATCTCTACTACACATTTGAAAAAAGTGACTCCCTAAACATTACCATGCTTATCAATTCTGCCAATTAATGTGAATAGCTTAAATTGTCCTCTAAAGAGGCACAACTTGTCTGACTGACAGCTATAGGGCCAGACATCTATAGCATACAAAAGTCTCATCTTACCTTAAAAGATAAAAAAAAGACTCAGGATGAAAGGATGGACATCTATAATACACACAAATGGAAATAAGAAAAAAGCAGGGGTTGCTATTTCATTTTCAGGTACAATATATATTTATATATTTTGTTTTTTGTTTTTTGGCTGGGGCTGGGTTTGAACCTTCCACCCTTGGCATATGGGGCTAGCGCCCTACTCCTTGAGCTACAGGCACCACTCGATACAATAGATTTTAAACTAACAAAAATAAGGAAATATAAGGATGGTCATTACATATTTGTAAAGGGAAACACTCAAATGAAGAGTTTTTGACAATCAACACTCATGCACCATACCAGAATGCTCAATTTATAAAGCAAACACTAGCAGACATGAACAATTTGATATCTTCCCACACTATAATAGTTAGAGATTTTAAAACCCTTTTGTCAGTTCCCCTTTGTCAGTTCTGGATAGATACTTCAAGAAGAAACTAAACAAATAAATAATGGACTTAAACTTGACCCTAGAATAAATGAACTTTACAGACATCTACAGAATATTTCATCTTAATAAAACTGAATACAGATTCATTTCATCAGCCCATGGATCATCTTCCAAAATTAATCATATCATAGGACAAAAGTCTAAACTCAGAAAATTTAAAGGAATAGACATTATTCTTTCTATCTTCTTGGATCATCACAGAATAAAAGACAAACTCAATAGCAACAAGAATCTTCATACTCGAAGTCATGGAAAATAAACAACCTTATGTGAAATGATAGTTGGGTCAAAGACGAGATTAAGAAGGAAATAACCAAATGTTTGTAACAAAGGGATAATGAAGACACAGATTATCAAAACCTGTGGGATACTGCAACGACAGTCCTAAGAGGGAAATTTCTATCATTGGAAGTCTTCATGAAGAAAACGAAAGACAAAGTCAACAACTTAGTGGGTCATCTCAAACAACTGGAAAAGGAAAAACATTCGAACCCCAAACCCAGCAGAAGAAAAGAAATAACTAAAATTAGAGCAGAGTTAAATAAAATTGAAAGAAAAATAAAAAACAACAGATAGGTTTTTTGAAAAGATTAAACAGTCACTTCAGAAATTGACAAAAATTCTCACTGATTACTACAAAAAACTATTGTCAGAAATATGAAAATCTGAAGTAAACGGACCAATACCTGGAAGCATACCACCTTCCTAGACTCAGCCAGAAAGAATTAGAAATTCTGAATAGACCTATATTAAGCACTGAAATAGCATAAACTATATGAGATCTTCCCAAAAAGAATTTTAGCAAATCAGGGGCGGAGGCAAGATGGACGACTGCAGCCAGCTTTCTACAGAGGCTCCTATCCAGAAGGAGACTTAAAGGCCAGAATTTTAGCAAATGAGCTGATGGTTTGGAGCTGAGCCAAGAGAGAAGATTGAAGAATGAACTTCAACCTTCCTGAGGTGAGCTGCAACCCCCAAAATACAATCAAAAGGTACAAAATCCACCACCAAGAGGATGGGAGTTCTCTCGCCAACAGAAAGGGCTTGCAGTTTACTCCATACAAACAAGTGAGCAGAGTTCAAACATCCTCCCACTCTATCCCATGGGAGAGACCCCTTAAAAACTGGACCTCCTACCCCTGCTGGCATGCCATGGCACCCTCCTGGCAGGCGTAAAACTGTAAAACTGTATAAAACTGTACATATTCTCTACTTGCACCTCTGAACTCCCAGGATTCCCCCCTACTCTCACCCTGAGCTCTGGAGTCCAGATTCTTGGACATTTCCTTGAGAGGAATGGAGGGGGAAAGGGCTGGTGTTGGTCTCCGCTGACTCTGTGGCATGGGAGCAAAGACAGGATGGTCAGCTGAGAGGAAGCCATACAGGAGCTGCGGTATCCTGAGTTGTAGAGTGGCAGCTGCAGCAACCTAAAAGGCTCACATCCCTGAGGCCATTCCAGATAGGCATGCCTTGTCTTTCTGGGCAACCAGAGATTCTGGGCATCAGCCACTGGCTGAATGAACTTGGGAAGTTCTGTGAGTAAAGAGACCATAATCTAGCCCTTAGAGGAATATAGCTGAGACAAAGGCATTGGGTGGGCAGAGGCTGGAATTGACACCTGAGTGTAAACTCTAATTGCTTGCTGCCCAGGGCTGAGTGTTTTATCAGCTCTAGCCGTATCTGACCTGCTGAGGAATTTAGCTGGGATGTAAACACATTCTGTGAAGTGGGTCTGTCCTGTTTTTTCAGCAACATCAACTAGGCAAAGGGCTGGAACTGAGTGAACTTCCCCAGCCTAAATTAAACACCCAAGGCCCCCCTACTGGACTCAGATCTCCTGGTGACTCTGGCAGTCGTAAACCCAAGGAGCAGTTGCTCACTGGAATGAACTGGGTCACGGCCCTGTGGGATTACCAATGACTGGGTGCAAGGTGTGGAAGGAGGCATCAACCCTCCCAGACTAATTCATTTGCTGGGTGGGTCCTTTTGTCCTCACAAAGCACTGGAATAAGTCATATCTGAGCTGCCAGCAGACCCCTCCTATGTAGTTGCTGGAGACATCTTGAACTCTCCCACCTGAGACTAGTGCTGACTGGGAAAACCGATTTGGACACCTTGGACCAGGCAAATCACCCAAGAACTATCCAAAGTAGCACCCTGGGTGTATGGTTGAGGGAAGTTTTGATTTTCCTTGCCCAAGTGTTGTTTGTGGGCGGCAGGGCAACTTAACTGCTGGTATTTCTCCACAGCTGAGACTTCAACCAAGAGTAACTGATTCACTAGGGTAACACAGAGACCAGCTGAAAATAAGATAGAGCCACTAAGCCCCACCACACCAAGCAGCTCCCCAGTCTCTCAGGCCATAACAACATACAGGTCCTTGACAAACCTTAAGGGGAAAAGCCAAATGGGGAAAAATAATCATGGAGAAGAATCAGTGGAAAAACTCTGGTAATATGAATAACTACAGTAGATCACCCCCACCCAAGAAAGAATGTGGCAGATGCAAAATCTGTAGATCAACCCCCCCAAAAAGGATGTGGAAGATTTGAAAGCAAATTCAGAAGCTGGAATGAAAATAAGATTAATGAAATAGAGGCAAAGATAGAATTAGAAATTCAAGGAATATTCCAAAAGTTCACTCAAGAATTTAACAAATTCAAAGACAAAACCACAAAAGATTTTGAAACATTGAGGCAAGAGATTTTAGCCCTCAAAGATCTGAAAAATATGGTAGAATCACTTGGTAGTAGAATGCAGCAGGCAGAAGAAAGGATCTCAGACATTGAAGACAAAGCTTTTGAACATGCCCAAGAGTCCAAAGAGGAACAGAAATGGAAAGCAAAAATGGATCATCCTCTCAGAGAGCTCTGGGATAATTCAAAGAAAGCTAATATCTGCCTTATAGGAATCCCTGAACACAATGAAGTTGCTTCACAAAACACAGTCTCTTCATCATGAAATTATGAAAGAAAACTTTCCAGATATGGCAAGAGATCCTGAAATTCAGATAGCAGACAGTTTCAGAACCCCCAGCATGACTGAACCCGAATAAGACATCCCCCAGACACATCATAATTAACTTCACTAAAGTTAATATGAAAGAGAAAATCCTGAAAGCTGCTAGATGTAAGAAAACCATAACCTAAAAGGGGAAGAATATTAGAATGACTGCAGATGTCCCTGCTGAAAACTTTAAGGCTAGAAAAGAGTGGTCATTGACTTTTAATCTTCTAAAACAAAATAACATCCAACCAGCATCCTGTATCCAGCTAAACTGAGTTTCATTTATGATGGAGAAATTAAATACTTTAATGACATTTACAAGTTGAAGAAATTTCCCATAACTAAACCAGCTCTTCAGGATATTCTCAGACTTATCCTTCATAATGACTGCTGTAATACTCTACCACAAAAGTAAACTCACTCAGAAACTTTTGATCAAATTACAACTTCCACAGTGGCAGAAGGAATAAAAATGTCCACTGGACTTTCAAACAACTCGATACCCTAAATTTTACCAGAATTATCAATAATTTCAATCAATGTGAATGGCATAAACTGTCCTCTAAAGAGGCACAGATTGGCTGATTGGATACAGAAACTCATACCAGACATCTGTTATATATGAGAATCTCATCTTACCTTAAAAGATAAATATAGACTCAGGGTGAAGGGATGGCCATCTGTATTCCAGGAAAATGGAAAGCAGAAAAATGCAGGCATTGCAATTTTATTCACAGATACAACAGGTTTTCAACCAACAAAAGTAAGCAAAGACAAGGACGGCCATTTTATATTTGTTCAGGGTAATACTCAATATGATGAGATCCCAATTATCAATATCTATGCACCCAACCAGAATGCACCTCAATTTATGAGACATTCTAACAGGTATGAGCAACTTGATCTCTCCCAGCTCTATCCCACTCCTTTAGCACTATTAGATAGATCCTCCATTAAGAAGCTCAGCAAAGAAATTTACAATTTAAATTTAACTATTCAACTTTTGGATTTAACAGACATCTACAGAACATTTCATCCTAATAAAACTGAATAAATATTTTTCTCATCTGTCCACAGAACATATTCCAAAATTGATCAAATCTTAGGTCACAAGTCTAACTGCAGCAAATTTAAAAGAATAGAAATTATTCCAGCCCTCTTCTCAGGCCATCATGAAATAAAAGTTGAACTCAGTAACAACAGGAATCTGCAGACTCATATAAAAACATAGAAACTGGAGGCGGAGCAAGATGGCGGAGGAGATGCACCCCTGAGTCAACTCTCCTGGTGGTTTCAGG